>CAJNIZ010044386.1:34127-50174 GCA_905231905.1 Symbiodinium pilosum
TTTGGGGTCTATATTTGAGGTCCCCATTTAGCAAAACTACCAAGCGAAGGCAGTGCAGTAGGGCGTCTAACCTGCAATGCGGGCCACATGAGGCAGTCCTGATCTGCTTTCAACCTGCGCATAGATTTTGTGTGCATAAAGTTTTCAATTGCACTCAGGGATCTATGCGCCATTGAGCAATAATAGGGGCCAGGAAAACCTGCCTGGAGGAAGCCAAGGGTGTTACGTATCTTGTCCAAGGGATGTATCTCTTGACCAAAGTGCTTTGTGAACAGTGGCTCCATTGGCTTTCAGTAAAGCAAGCCGTACCCCAGAAGTCTGATCGTGGGATGCGCCACATGTGTACTTGTGAGACGTATCAGGGTTACCCACCAAGGGCTCACAACTTGACAGGCATCCATCGACCTTTCAATTCGACCCAACCTGGGTCCTCCAATGATTTTTTTGTGGGGTTTGGTGCGTTTTTGGTCAGGGTTCTTATTTGGACCCTGAACGGGTACCTGTCGCGGTATCATTCTTGAACCAAACATAGAGCCACGTGATCTGTGGGATTCGCATGTTTTAGGTGACGGCGCCTCTACGGGCCCCTGCGTTCCTGCATATTTTTGTTGCTTCCTGTTGTAGACGATGCGCTGGGGTGGGGGGCAATTCCGCCGGGACGAACGCTTCTGACGCAGCAGCTTTCCTCGAACAGTGTTTTGTTTGCGTTTGCTCGCGCCATGGTCGAGCCCGTTTGTCTATGATGAGCTTCAGGGCACGATCGACTTGGTGACGCCGCCAAAGAAGCGTTGCGTGTCTTCCGCTGACTCCACAGCTTCTGTTGTCGGCCACGTGTGGGATGCTGAGCCTGCGAAGGCTGCTGTGCTGGCTTTGCACAGCAGAGGTCTCATGAAGGTAGATTTTTGCACGTGAGCCACTCCAAGAATCAATTTCCAAAAAGGTTGCGAGCTGCAACCATGTCTTAGGAACGCAGCTGCTGGACNNNNAACAAGCGGCCAGTAAAAAGCTTCGTTGCGACGGGTTCGAACCACAGGTGCTCGACTACGTCTGGCAAAGCTTGTGGCGCAAGGCCACAGGCGCTAGCAAGCTCCCAAGCGAGCTTGGACGGCTTGCGAAAGCATGCGAAAGCTGCGTGAACGAAATCGGAAATGTGCTTAAACACAGCGGCCCGTACGGGCGCCGTAACCATGTTTTACGGCACAACCCTAAGCCTACAAGTACCTACATTGCATCTACACTTGTGGCCCAACATGATAATTCCACACAGTGGCCCTTACTCTAGACCTAAATATGTTTTCTGGGTCTTGGACCCAAAAGGGAGAGTTGGCTCGATTCTGAGGCCTACATCCAGGAGAAGTTTCCCGAGTGCGATTTCATCATCGGAGCATCCCTTGTCTAGCTGAGATAGGGCAAGACCTGTGGGGAGTTTCGCCGCGGAGAAGAGCGTAAGACATGTGTGTAAGACATTTGCATGTGTGTATATACATATATATATACAGACTGCTATAAACGGTACATGACAACGCAGGTTTAACAGTATGTCTTTGGTAGGATTTTGGGATGTGCAGGTATATGTAAGAAGGTCACTAATTCAGCAGAGTTCCTCATTTAGCCGTAGCAAGCAGCTCATGCTGCACACCTGTTCCCGACGTAGACTAATTAGACTAGGCTACAGAGGCGTCCAAGCGCTTGCTGCCCGCTGTGTGCCAGTGCACTGTGTATAATAGCATACGCACCTGGGCCCTACAACTTCCCAGTGCGTAAGCACTATTGGCAACCGCATAGCCCCAATGAAGGGCGCAGGGAGGGTCTTGGCACTGTTGGCACACAGTATGTAATTGGATGCTCTTTGCAATTAGTGGCCAGACCTGTTCAAGGACGCCGGAGCAGTGCACCAGTAGCATAGCATGGCCAGGTACTTGCTATGTCGCGTCTGTGTTAAGCTTTTATATGTTGTTGATCAGTGTTGTGTGTATTTACCATGGTACATGAAGAGCACTCCCTTGCCAAGCATCTGCCAGCAGAACATCTTCCGCATCCACTTCCAGCATGGTCAAGTTTGTCACAACGGCTCACATATTCATTTAACAAGGTGCTCCTCAAGCAAAAATTGAGCAAGACATTCAAGCCTGCTAATCTCTCGGCTTCCGCTTGTTGATGTTTGAGGTGCAATTGACTCGTAGTGGCCTCTAGTACGGGATTTGGCCTTCCGGCGCTCGCATGGCTGTGGGCTCAAAGACTCTCAGGTTGTAAGAAAACAACGGCACGTTACGTAGTATAGATTGCATGAAACAATTGGAAGTGCTGTGGTCAACTGCCTTTGGCGTGTAATTATCGTCCTCGTGACGGGGCTTCTCAATGGCAGTATTTAGGCCTGTAGAAGCAGTTTGGTTGCAAGGCTACGGGATACAAGGCCATCCTCAAGGCCAACTGGCATTGAGGAGGTTTGGGTCATGGTCATGGCGACGATGCCTGCGCATTGCTACTGTGGCGAGTACTGCCACTAGCTGGGGCTTGTAGATTTGTGTAATGCCTGCATCTGCGGCAATGTTGCAAGCTATATTCGACACGGGCTCATATACGCGCTGATATGAGATGTAGGTAGCAGCAGGGGCTTGGATTGCTTACATTATACGGTGCGGGCGCCTCGCCTTCGGAGCCACCAGAACGTTGGGCTAGTACCTTTGACACCATCCTGCATGCCTCCGTATACCAAAAGCGTACGCAGTAGTTACGAGACCAAGGTATACTAGGGACATGCAAAGGTTTATCCGAAGCTGAGGGCTGCAATGTTCAAAAGGCCCTCCGGTCCTTTGGGGGTAGAATTCCCCCGACATAAGCAATTGTAGCAGTTGTTATAAGATGTACTCGAATTCCTGCACGGTCGATACCAAAATTCAGCTATTATGATGGGGCACTGCATCCATGCCTAGGTTGAACCTCAGAAGCAGCTGCAGGTTCCCTTGAGCTTGGGACATTTGCTTTGGCTTTGTCAATGCAGCTTATGACTTGGGCTCCACATCTGGCTTGGGTAAGAGCCTGGATGAGACCATTCAAGTTTAGCTGGGTTACTGTTAAGGAATTTAACTTAAGTGACTATACTAAGGAAACTCTCTTGTTTACTATATACCCGTATTATGGTAACTTACTTCCTGAACAGCAACCCGGTAGAACCTGCTTAAGAGCTGGGCCTCACATGCTCTGCCTGTGAACACTGAAAGCCGCTGCAGCCCTTGCATCTGAGCGTCTAGAACCTGAGGAAACATGCCAGGACCTAGTAAGTTGTGTCCAATGCCAGCTGTCCTTTATCCTAAGACTGTGCCCCTCCAAACTCTCGCGCTTAGTGGCCAGACCTCTGCAATCCCAAGTATGCGGAAGCCCTAAGCCATGCCACTCACGCAATCTACTGCCAAAAGCCTTGCCTAGTTGCTTTAGGAACTGTATTTTGTACAGCTCCGATATTCAGTAACTATCAGGTGAGAGGTCGACAGGAGAAGCCTCCCGGGTGAGCCCAATGACGTTTGCAGCTACCCAAGTGCCGCGATGGCCACCACGAACGCCGGAGATGCGGCGGGCTTGCGGCTGCCTGGTCTGCAGTACTACACTTGCTGGTGGTTTGTAGGCAGGAAAGGAATAGGAATGGAAATTATCACGATATTTGGGATGATACAGGCGTGGCAATCGTTCAAGGGATAGTATGAGAAGTATTCATTAGGGTTGTCCAGGAATGATGTTGGCAAGTATGACAGACCGCTGAAGAACGCCACCCGTCTCTTACATGAAGTGGCGTTAGGAGTTCCATAGACCTTTTCATTTTTAGGTGAAAAGCTTGAGTTCCCGGTGAGATCTCGACTTACCACATTGATTCCCCTACGCCCAGCAAAAGCTTTTATTGAGGAGAGGACATTCAGGTATCATCACATGCTCTGGGGGCTGGTTCAGGGGAAGTGGGGTTCCGAAAACATTCATGGTTTATTTAAGACATGTGGAAGGGTTCATTGGGGTATTGTGGACAGGTTGGGTGCCGAAGCTATCCTAACTTGTGTTTTATGCAAGAGAAGTCAGACATTTGTGACATGAATAATTTGGCATGACACATGCAATCTCGGCGAAGTAAGGCCTCTTGCAAGTTATACATGACATCACTGATGAACCAATGCATCGGACCTGTCTGCCTTTAGGATGCGCGCGTTTTGCCTGTCTTTGGCAGAGAAGGCCTGCATGCATGCCTGTTGTTTCTGGAAGAGGTTTCATGGAGCGGTTTTGGTTTAGGGTTTCGGGTTTAGGGGCCCTATGGTTATGGGGCATATGTGGCTTAGATTGTTATTTCGAGGGTCCGCGGACTAGATTGGGACAGTATTGAGAGACTCCCAAAGCTTCAGTAGCCCCTGTACAGTCCCTAATGATATGGTAGACTGCGTGTCTTTTCCGTTCTTTCATTCCCTGCAAAATAAGACGGAGAGCGGCAGCTTTAATGCGGCTTCGGCAGCTATGCCAAACCACAATAAACATCACCCAAGGGATCCAAGTATATAAAATACCAACATTGGGGCCTCAAGTCTGTAAATAGTACCTACATTGGGGTATTTGGATCCCTAGTAGTACCTTACTTTGGAAAAGCTAGGCCACGTAACAGCAGGATTGGCAGGGCTCGCCTACGATGATGGGAGTTTAAAAGCCTTCACACTATGCATGCAGCGTGGAGTGGCAGAATCTGAGCAGACCTGACGAGTTGATGAACCCGACAGTGTTTTCAGGCTTCTTTCTTTGAACCACAGTGGGTGTATCTAGGGCTCCACGAATCAGAGAAATTTGTAGAATGCTGGGGAGATTGCATGAGCTTGATGGGTACTCTTGTAAACTTGAGTGATGCTAGGGACCCGCAGTGCCTATGCGTAGCTGCCTTTAATGTTGCGCATCTTTGCATTCCTTGTAATGAGGCACGGTGGCAGCAGTACGAGGTGTTCAGATCGTGGTTGCTTCCCTAGCCTTTCAGTATGGGAGTTCCCAAATCCCGGGCGGCATGCAGTCAGCATACGTTATACCGTACCGTTCATCTAGTTGCACATATGGGCCGGTGAAGTGCAAGACTCAAAGGTCGCAGCGTAAGCCCTTTCACGAGCTTGCAGGGCCCCCTGCAATGCCGATGCGTACAAGAGCCCTCAAGTTTCCTTTCAAGCATCATATTAGATCCTGGTCCTGAATTACTTCCCAGCAAGGGAACCCCGCCTCTGCAAACCCAACCAAAAGCATAGATCTCTGTTCCTAAGGCGTTTCAGTTGCCAAGCTCCTAAACCCTGAAGCCATAAATCCGCAACCTCTACGAAGAACCTTCAGCCCCCCAAGCCACCCTTCCCCCCATCACTTGGTTATTCTTAGTATTATTGTTGTTATTATTGCCACGATTATTGTTTTTATTGTTATTAGGGCTATGATTATTGTTGCCAAGATTATGCTTGACATGATTATTATTTTCATGGTCATTGTTATTGTTATTATCCCCCCCGACCGGGCAGGCCGAGCGCTTCTCCGATGCCGAGCAGACAATCTCAAGTGCCATGCCGCCAGGGCTCCAGCTGGAGATGTTCCCAGGCATGGGTTGGGTTGGGCCCCCACCCAATGATAGTGGTATACTAGGAATATATAAGGACCTTAATAAAATTACCAGTGGGGGCCCGACCTAAGGCATGGGAGTGGAGGGAAGAATCACTTACCCTAAGGCCCCAACTGGCGCAATGTAGGTTGTCCACTTGTTGGCCCAAAGTAGGTATTATTCATGCACAGAAGCACGCTACCTAGACCCCAACAGTATCTAGAGTAGTCGTTTTTTGGACTCTTTGGACGTCTTTCGACCATTCTTCTACTCACCTTACTCACCTTTTGGTTCCAGGTACCGAACAGGAAGGAAACTGGAGGGTAGCCATTAGATTTTCTAGGCCAATCAAGATACTCCAAAGCCTAAATCGTAGTTTTTTCTTATCCATTACCCAATAGTCCCTATATTTTCGCCCCTACAATGACTCTATAGAAACTCCTGCATATTCGCTTTGCAGATGGATTTTGGCAGCATCTTTTGATATTCCGAAGCGCTCCCCTGTAAGATATGAGAAAGAGAAAGCTGTGTTGGGTAATTGGCAGGGTTGCCAACAGCAGGCGCATGCTCCTGGACCATCAATAGCCTTCCAACTCTCAACGCAAAGGACAGAAAAGGACGTATCCATCCTGTAGCTGTGGTATGCCAAGCAAACTTCTTGGTAGGCGTCTACGGACACAGCTTCCGGCATTTGCTGCCAGACGTTGATGCCCTGGAAGAGGTGCTCCGGGTTTCCGAGTCTCCTGACTGTTGTGGCCATGGGGTGGTGCTGTTTCTTCGGGAGACATGCTTGCTTGTAGCAATGACCTAAGCTCCAGCAGGAACTAGCTAATCTGCTATCACAGCGTGGTTGTGAGGTTGATTGACGCTTTGGAACAGGCTCTTGGGAGTCGGCCTCCATTTTTGCTCATCCTGTTTGCACAGCAGGGGTCCTAGCTTGACCAATTTAGGGTCAGTCCGTCAATTGGGTACTCTTGTACGCCAAGGTTGGGTGTGAAAAGGTCTGTTGAACGAGAGAGGGAGCTCAAAACTCAAAGTGCGCAAGCACAGCGACATGCAGATCCTGAAGCTACACAGATTGATGCACATAACTCTATTCAACGCTTGCCCGCTTCCTGCTGCTCAAAAAAGTAAGTCGAAACGGGCTTGTTTAAGGGAGTGTCTTTGAGTCATTGTACGGCCCTAAGTTTAATGAAGCCTACATATTCAAACATAGGACTTAATTATCTGGGACTGACAATCTGCAGGTAGGACCTGCTTCTGAATCTGGCCACAGGTGCATACGCAAAGTCCTGGCCCTAAACTATATAAAGCCCAGTTACTTAACCTACACAATCCTGCTGCTTGAAGCGTTGGTGTTGTTTTGAGGGAGAGGTTGCAAGGAGTCATCATATACTAGGAACCATACTTTTAAACTCGAAACCCTAAACCCTAAACCATTCCTCCTAGCAGAGCATCTCAACCCCCACACCCTGACCGTATCATCCCTCTAGCCCCTTACCGAACCACAAAGTCCGACCTACAGATGCTCAGAACCCCAGAAACCTGGGTTGCTGTTAAGGAACTTAAGCTATTATGCTAACGTAAACCCATTTATATACCATGTACCCACATTATGCTAACGTAGTTTAAGTTCCTTAACAGCTTAACAGCAACCCAGAAACTCCACAGGCCATGGGTTGCCACGTCTTCCGGGCGGCTTGGCAGCGGAGAAGTTTCCATAAGAACTGCCCCGGAGTCGGGTGCGTGCTGAAGTTTGGGCTTACCGTTCGGGGACAAAGCAGAGGGACGAGACCGCAAGCTCAAGCCGCCTATGTGCATGCCAGAATCGGACTTGAAGTCTGCTTAAACTTTTTGTGCCGCGCTGCATCAAGACCCTTTGCAAGAAGAATGTTCCAAAGCCATTGGTTTCCGCCTTATTGCTAACTTTGCCGCGAGCGCCCTTGAAGAAACATGGTGAAGACGAGCGTTGCAGGTTTCCTTTCTGGGTCTTGAGTTCTGATCTATGTGTTTCCACGTAGATGCCAGTACAGACTTCAAACACTCTGAAGCCCGAAGGCGGCGTACGCCCAAATGAGATGAACCCGAGCAACTGCTACCCCAAGCCCACTTTTTATCTTGTTCCTCCCATGCCACAACCTGGATCATCCTCGTGAAGCTGGCCTCGAAGAGGTACCTTTACTTGTGCTAGTAGCATCTATTTCTGACAGCGGGGACACCCCAAACCTCCAACACCCCTTTTTTCTGTATGGTGTTTGGTACGAAGGGCTGGCCGATCTGCGAAGTGGAGGACGCAAATCGGATGGCATCAAAGTTCGTCAACTTTGTACTTGTTCTCATATATCGTATTGGGAGCCATCTTTTCATACATTGAAAGGGCGGAAGAATTCATTGCTTGACCTTCTTTTTTTGTATGCCACAAGAATTTCGCCAAGCCAGTCATGCAGGATAAGTTTGTGTTTCAGTGCTCACCCCGGTTCAGCGATATTTGAGCCCAGCTCCGTTCAGGTATAGCCTTAGTGCTTGTTGTCTCAGTCACCAGCTCTTGCCTGGGTTGCCGTCAAGGATTTCTGTTCAAGTTACCATGACAAGGAAACACTACTATATGCTAGATATACCCATATATTCTGGTAACTTTTTCAAGTTCCTTTCCAGCAACCAAGTAGCTTGTGCGGTACAGCTCAGTGTTGCGAGGAGTGGCGAGATGCCTTTTTCCCCCCTCTCCCTACTATTGAATACCCCCAATGTATATATGAGAATATACCCCCTCCCCCTAATATTGAATACTCCCAGTATGTTGGTACATACCACAGTGGTAGTATTTAATGTTAGGGAGGGTGCGGGGGCCCTAAACCTTCGGGGACTAGTTGAGCATCGCAGGGTTGAAGTGCTCGGGTGGCAACCTGTAACCGTCTGTTCGCAACAACCACGAGTTTAACATGCAGCTTCCGAGTTCTGAGTTACCCAAAGCATCCTACGTACCTATAAAGAGATGTTAACCCAAATCTTATTCTTAGTGCCTAGTATAGGAACCCTACTTTATAGCATAAAGGTGCTTAGGATCCATTGGGTTATCTTAGAGACCGCAGCGAAAGACCACCGCTGTCGGTATCTTGGACCCCTACGAATCTGAAAGTTAGGCCTTAGCCTTCAAGATCTCCATCACTAAAGCCAAAAAAATGATTCCCAGAATCCGCACTTTCAATTTGATTCTTCAATCTTCAGCCTTCAGCCCGACCCCAAATTCCCCAACCCTTGAACCCAAACCTATCCATAGATGATTGTGTTCATTGTTTCTGTAACTCACCATTTTGCCTTGGACTGTTCTGCATTGTTGACTAGGTGGCACTTTGGGATATTCAATGATGTCCTCATGGTTGTGTAAGCGACCCTACTCATGAATTATGTTTGGGGCTCTTTGAAGTGCCATCCAGTCGGCAATGGGGAACGGATAGCCTAGGGCAGTCCTTATACACTTCCCATGACACCTTCTGTAATTGTCCATTTTGCCAGTCCGCCTTGCCTATCCAAGCTTAAGCAATGAACCCCAAGCCCTCTATATTGTAGTAATATACGGTTTAGGGTTCAGGGTTTGGGGTATACATGTTCATGTCCTTTCCCCTCTCCCCAACTTCGTGCTAGGCCCTTAACCGTACATGGTAGAGAGGAATTGCTTTGAGGGTCAGGGGGACTTAGTAAGTAGGTTAATCATGGGCATAACCCGGGATATGATTAACAAAGCTCTAAGCCCAAAATTATAGGGGTTATTAGCCTACCTCCTAGGTGCCGTGACCCTCCAAGTAGGAGGGGCCTGTTCCCAGGGGAGCTACAGTCAAAACTCCTAGTATCCCCCCCGTAATAACCCCTATAATAGTCCCCAATATGTAAATCGCCTATGTACCCCCCTCTTCATGGGTTTAGACCTTAAGCCCTAAACCCTAAGCCCCTGTATAACACCCTTTTGAGGAGTTTAAACCCTAAACCCCTAGATAACCACCCTTTTAAAGAGTTTAGGCCCTAAACCCTATATAGCCTCCATTAAGAAGGTCTAGACCCTGAACCCTATATAACAGCTTAAAGGAGTCTAGACCCTAAACCCTATATAACCCCCTTTAAGGAGTCTAGGCCCTAATTCAACCCTATATAACCCCCTTTAAGGAGTTTAAACCCTAAACCTCCAGAGAACCCCCTTTTAAGGAGTTTACATCCTGAACCCTATATAACCCCCTTGAAGGAGTTTAGTCTATAGCTCAGGTGGTGAGGATGCACCCAGATCTAGCTTCTCTGCCGGACTGGAAGGCCTGGGCTTGCACAGAGTGAGTGGTTTTATTATTGGGTTTAGGGTTTAGGGTTTAGGGGCGTGGCTTCGCCCCTGGGGGTCCAAGGTTTTTTGGGGCTTCGCTCTGTGGGTCCAAGTATACACACAAATAATGGAGAATCAAATGGAACAGAAAATGGATAATGAAATGGAAGCTATCATTAGCTGGGGTTATGTAGTGGTCCAAGTATGCAAATACTGTAGTGTCTACATTGGGAACTAAAGTCTGTAGATATTACTTACATTGGATCCCTAGGCTCATTACTATTCTTATCTCTATTGTTTATATTGTTATCTTGTTATACCATCTTTTATTAGTTTGTTATTGTGTTGCTGTTATTGTTATTGCTGTTATGCTCATAGCATTTGTTATATAGGGCTCATACAGTTTGTAGGCTTGATAAAGCTCATGCGTTCGTGTGGCCATGGGGTCTATAGATTTCGGGGTTTCAGGTTCAGTGGGCCTTGTATCTAGCTTTAACCGTCCAGGCTGTACCTGTTCAGTATACTTTGGGCTCAATGGTTTCCTCTAGATATGTGGGGGGTCCGGCATTTGAACTCTCAAGGAAGGAGATCAAGGTGTGGGGGTATGGAGGTAAAGATTTGCAGCTTGGGCTCAAAGACCGATGTTCCTACTTGGGTGGGGATGCGCGCAGCAGTTACTTACGGTGAGGGGGGACGTTTGGCAAATAGTCATCAGGCTTCAGTGCGCTTTTGTTCACCGTACTTGCATTTGTTTGTTTTGTGTGTTGGGCTATCGGCTGTTGGCCAGTAATTAATTGAGTTCCAGGTATCAAATGTCATGCAGTCTTAAATTGATCGTCAAGCTGACTGGTGGCTACACTGTAAGACTAGCTAAGGCTGGTCATGAGTTAAACAAGTGTTGCCATTGCTCAAGTCGATGCGGGCAGGATCTCACATGACGGATAGGGGCCGACTGATTTGCCCGCGATTTTTGTTGTGGGCCTCCTAGCCAAAACGCAATGCTGAGAAGCCATACAATCCTCTACCTTCTTCAATCCTTAAGCCCCTAGCCCCAGATGAACCCCCCAACGGACAGCTTGATAACCCCTATATACCCCCAATATATACCCTATTATACTATAGTAATTTCCATTTTGTTTTCTATTATCCCTATACAGCCCAATATTACCCCAATATTACCCTGAACCATCGTGACACCTCAGGCTTGGGAAGCTTACGTCGCCTGGCACAGACGCTCGCATCAGCAGTGAGAAGTGAGAAAGCCTTGGATCCCTGACGCCCCGTGATGACGGAACATACGTTATACTGCACTGTCGTGAAGGAACTTGAATTAAGCTGCCAAAGTTAAGAAACCGTACTGTCTACCCTGGTATTCACAATAGATCCTTATTCTGGTAGCTGAAGTAAAGTTCCTTTAAGAAATGCGACCCAGGGTATCTTCATGCATTTGAGACAGTGGTCGCACAAGTCCTGAAGCAAGTGCTGAAGAAGGCAATCGATTCATTCAAAAACCCATTTTGAGGGTTCTGAACGTCCTGCTGTTCCATAGTCAGGTCGTCGGAGGTTCATGGGAGGGCAGGAGAACCTGTGTTCATGAATCGTGGGTACTCATGCTCAGGTAGTCCTACCAACCCTGTATAGTCACAGTGTCCATGTAATGCTGGAATTCTTTCCATCTGCCCGAAATCGCAAAACCTGAACCCCAAACCCAAAATCCTAAACGGCCCTCAACCTTGCCAGCATTTGGGAGCTGCAGGAAGCTATCTTAGAGGATGACATGTTGGAAGCCTGAGTTGCAGTCCAACCTGTAAGGGTCCAAGTACCGAAATAGCATGGCAATCGGGGCCCAAAGGACCTATACAGGCACCCAGTCTGGGCCCAAATTATCTACTTTTTAGCTATTTGGGCCATCAGGGAATGACTTGTACTAATTATTGCCATGCAGGGCGTCAGGGCCCACTTGCAAAAAGCTGCAAACATTCAAATTGAGATTTCAATAGCGGTGGCTTCGCACATTGTCCGACAGATCGTCATGAAGCTGGTCCATGCACCCTAAGCTGGTAGCTCATGTGGGTGTTAATCGCTAGCCAGGCTTGGTTCAGTCAGCTACGTGCAATTTCAACCAGCTCAAAAAGAGTAGCTTCGTGCTTTGAGGATATGGTAGTTTCCATCAACCCAGGGGGGCTGACATAGACCCAATACACTGGAATCCGTATCTTGGGGCCAACCCAGTTTTGGATACCTCCACATGTGAAATAGGCTTAGGCTACATCCAATATCATCAACTAGTTTTATCGAAAATAATTGCTCAAGATATGAAGATATCTCGCGTCCCAAGCTGTTTGACACGGAGTCTGTCAAGACTCCCTTGACCGTTAGGATCAGCAACCCAATCTAGAGATTTTTGGAGCTTAGTCTTTGGGGGGGTTAGGGTTTGGTGTTTAGGGGTTTCGGGGATTAGGGCTTAGGGGTTTGATTGATGAGAGTTTAGGGCTTGTAGTCCCTGAGTCCAATGGCTTTGCCCGTATGCCGCCCGTTGGACTTTTCACCTTCTGAGACCCTAAAGCCCTAAACCCTAAAGCCCTAAACCCTAAAGCCCTAAAATCCTAAAGCCCTAAACCCTAAATCCCTAAAGCCCTAAGGCCCTAAACCCTAAAGCCCTAAACCCCTAAAACCCCTGCTGAGGATGTTGGATCTCAGATCGAGTGGCTTGGATCTGTCAGTCTCGAGAGACTAAGTTAGTGGGGGTTAGTAGGGAACAAGCGCATAAAGTCCCCGTTAAGTAGATAGAATATGTCGTATTTGGGGATCTTGCTATAATACACCAAAAGCCATATTCTATCTATTAGGGGATTTAATGAGTAGGTTATTAGTACTGGGGATAGCTGGGGATCTAATGCAATAAAATAATCTGGGTTCTAGGGTTTATGAACCTTCTTACTTAGACCGTTAGACTCCCAGTGCTCACACAGGTTCATTCATGGGTTTAGCTTTCATTTTCAGGCTGAGAAGAAGATACTAAGAGCGCTGTTTCATTCCATTAAAACGCTCTGTGCTCAACTGTGCACATGCTCCTAAAACGCCTTCATGAAGGCATAGAACCCGCAGGCACATTCGCGTTGATTGTCAGCAGTTTTTCCAGTTGTCTCTCAACAGTCTACAGGCCGCCTTCCAATGTTATTCTTACTGGTTCTTAGTAGGGAATAAGGGAGTATATGATCTACAGATGATATTCCCATAGCCCAGAGCCCTGATTAATAAACCCCCTCCCCTTAATAGGGATTATCATAGGGATCCTCATACTGTTGATGGATGAAATGTTGCACCACTTAATGGACCTAAACTACTGTAATTCCTAGGACTTTAACGACTTAAGGTGGTGCAAGATTTCCTCCATCAACAGTATTAAGGCCCTTAAAAGGAGGAGGTAAGTATTGGAATGGTGGAAGGAAGGCCTAGTCGTGGTTTGAATTGTTGGGAACCCGGGACTGGCTGCAGCCTGAGACACGATATCCCCTGAGGTTACTTGAGGCTCCACCGACCCTTTGAGGAGTAAGTTTAGGGTCTAGCGTTTAGCAGAGGTTTATACGAAACAGCCTTGCAGCTGTTTGGCTTGAGTTCCAGGATGTGATTTTCATTCCTGCCACCATGGCATGTTCTCATCCCAGAAATTCCGGACCTCAGCATCGTATGCATGCAGAGAGCATCCTTCTCAACCCTTCTCCAAACTTAGGCCAATCCTGCCCCACAGTAATAGCACCTAGATATGGAGTTAATACAGCCTCAATATGTCCACAACAGTCCCTTGTGGCACCCATTACTGGATGGGAGATAGACCTAAACCCTAAACCCTAAAACCCACCCTTTTCGTCCAAAAGGCAATAGTCCTTTGTGGTACCCATTAGTGGAGGAATTGACCTAAAGCCTAAACCCTAAAACCCATTCTTTTCGTCCAAAAGGCGAGCAACTACATCGACTTCTACAATCGTCATCTGAAGCTCGGCGAGGCGTGCATGTTAGCTTACTGGTTCCTAGTAGGGAGTCTGGGAATATATTCTGATATGAGATATAGTCTAAACCCCTGAAAAGGGGGGTATATAGGGGATCATATAGGGGACTACGAAAGGGGTTATTATAGGGGAGACTAGGAGTTTAGACTATAGCTCATATAGGGGGTTATATAGAGGGCATATGGGGATATTGTTCCCTTATTCCCTACTAAGAACCATGAGGTTGGTCAAACTCTGGAAGATTGCACTTTTGACTCGGTGCTACTTGGGATTCCTGACCTGCTCACGTAACAGCCGAAGATGGAAGATGCATTTGGAACGTCGGACTAACAAAAGGATAATGGAAAAGAACATGGAAACTGCTGCGAGAATGGAAAAGAAAGAAAAGACAAATACATTTTAACAGGAAGGGTCGCTGTTAACTAACTTAATTTAAGTTACTATATTGGGGAAACCATATGCATTACCACATGTACCCATGATGGTAACTTAGTTTAAGTTCCTTATCAGCAACCCAGATTTTGAAAGTTGAGTGGCAGTTAAGCAGCAGATGAGGAGTTTGCAACATCTTCCTCGCAGAGATCCCATGAGAATCCGTCGTAAGCCTTCGTATCAGAGATGGTGTCCTAGTCCGTGCTGGATGCGTGCTTTCTTCTGATCTCCAAGGTCGTTGTGTTAGCTGGCCAAGCCTTGTCTGAACCGTCGAAAATTGACAAGCAAGCTCTAGCTATAGTCCTTTTCACAACGATGAGGACCTGAATGCGCATGCTCTTCTCACCTTGACCAGATTTCTAGAAGTCCTGGGCTTGCAGGAATGCAAAGTTAGTGTCCATAGCCTGACCATTCGTTCTTGCAAGCTGTTGACGCAGGTCGCTGCATGCTTGAGCCACGCCCGGCTCTGGCAAAGAGCCCTGGAGAATGACCTCGATGCACCCTGGCATCAGACCAGTTTGCAGAGGTGCTGTTTGGGTAATCTGGTTGTGAAGGTGCATTTTCAAGCATGGCTTGATTGCAGCTTAATGGGGGCTCTAGTTGAGAGCTTTTGCCACGCTGATCTCTTCACAAGGCAGTCCTGCTGTATGCAGGACTGGCTTACTGCATCGGAGAGTGCTGGATTCACTGGCTGAAGGTATGGTCTTAACATGCCCTTTTCTCATGAACACGATAGCAGAAGAATATCTTGTTTTGATAGCCCAACGGACGAATTCTGGAGCATGCTCTTTCGACTTTCATGCATCCAGTGCAGGAGAGGGCTCCTGAGTTTCAGGTGCAATCCAGGTCTATACACAGTGCCTACATCTTGGGTCCCTGGCCCAAAGCCCTAAACCCTCAACCCTCAAAACTGCAGTGGGTAAAAGAGACATTGCCAAAAGAAAGCATCAAACCCTCAACTGCTTAATTCAGAGCTGATTTCGTATGTCACGCTACAGACCTTCGCAGACGTGAGCCTCAGAACCAGATTCCTTCCTGTTCAGTCCTGCAGATACGAGGGCTTGAGAACATGTTAGGGATGAAAGAGCTATGGTCTAAGCTCCTTGAAGGGGGTTGTATAGAGAGCATACAGGGGATACTAGGAGTGTAGACAATATGGCTCATATGTAGGAAAAATAACATTACTGGCTCTTAGTGGGGAATGAGGAAGATAATCCCCGTATGTACCCCATGTAATCTATGTCCACATCCGCTACCAAGAACGAGTTGGTAACACCTATTGGGGAGTACCTAGGGATCGTTTTGAGAAATTTCACATGTTGACAGAACTCCGCATTGCAGCAACATAGCTTCTGCTGTTGGATTCCTCTAGAATGCGGTGGCTTTGAGAAGATTGAGCCTGAATTCTTCATTAGGGCCCTAATCCCTAACCCCTAAACCCTAAACCCTAAACCATCCTAAACCCAGATATTCATGGCCCAGGCCTGCAGTATCCAGACCAGCAACTACATCTGAAGAGTGAACTGTCAAATTTCCATGGGCTTTTCATCGTTCATTCTGAATCATGGGAGCTAATTAGGGGCATAATGATGGAGAACTAAATGGACATAGATGGGACATGGGGGTATATGGAGGTTACCTTTGGTTAGCTGGGAATGAAGTAATGGAAAAGAAGATGGAAACGACTATAATGGGTTATATAGGAACTA
>CAJNIZ010044387.1:301-13741 GCA_905231905.1 Symbiodinium pilosum
GGGTTTGGGGTTTAAGGTTTAGGAGAGCACTGCTTTCTAAGGTTAAAACTTTGGGCCCTTTTGTATACCTACGATACACCCTATAAGTACCCGCAAGGGTCCCTGAAGCCCTAAAAGTGCTAAGGGTCAATGTTGGGGGCCCATACGCTTGACCTTAGAAGCTTAGGTTTGAGGACTATACTTGGGTTGCCAGAATAAGGAGAAACCTAGGGATATATGGGAAGTGGTCAATTCTGCTCCGTTTTTGTGTACCCTAAATTTCGAATCACTCGGGGCCGCAATCAGGGTCCAAAAAAACGACAGCCAGTCTGACAAGCAACCATCTGAGCCATAGTCTAAACACCTAGTATCCCCCCTTAATTAATGAGCCCTATAGTAGTCCCCTATGATATAATCGCTTATATAGCCAAGACTGTAGCGCATATGGGGATTATTGGAAGATCAAAGGGCCCCTCAAGGATTAAGATCAGGATGGTGTCGACAGGCGGCTTCCCGGGTGTTCCATGGTAGGGAGGGTAGTACCTCCTGTAACGTTTAGGGGTTTCAGAGCTTCGGATTTAAGATCGAGAGTGTAGGCTTAGAGTTTAGGGTTTAGGGCTGAGGGCTTAGGGCCAGAAGTTTATGCTCTGCATTTCCTTCTACACTTCCTGGTTCTGAGCAGGATGAGGGTTCTATGACATTGGCCTCCTCACTTACTGTGCCATTTCAGCGCTAGGAAGAAAAACGAAACTTCGGAAATCTACAATGAATCCTTGGGTTCTTGGGTTAGACTCCTTCAGACGTTACACACCACATGCAGACCCCTAATTCCAGACCCAAAAACTCTGCAAATCTTGAGCCCCATCTCCCTCAACCCTAAACCCTAAACCATCTACGTAGAAAATCGGCTTAAGAGCTGAGTAGCACGCATAAAGGACAGGCAAGTCCCCAGACCCTAAACCCGAAACTCTAAACCCTGAACGGGGTTGCATATTATGACACACGAGTGTTCTCCATAACAGTAATTGGAAGGAATAGGATACTTGCGCATGATGCCTTCGGACTTTCTACAACTCCTGAGCGCCCGGTATAAACTGACCTTCAGTGTCATTCTGCTTTGAGTTTCTGCCTGGATTCACCATCATACCCCAGTTTACCCCCCCCAACCCATCGATCACCAAGCTCCTAAATCCTCAACCCCCAAACCCCTTAACCCCAACCCCCTAAACCCTAAACACCTGAACCCTAAATCCTTACAACCTCGATAACCCTAAACCGAGCGAAGCGGCTGCTTCAGTGCACTGGCTGCTGCAAGGGCGGCCTCGAGCTGCGGGCAGATGGCTCAGGGGTTTAGAGGGGTAAGCATTTAGGGTTGAGGAATTTAGGGGTTTTGGGAATTGATGGGTTTGGGGGTTCAGGGGTTCAGGGGTTGAGGGGTTGAGGGGTTGAGGGGTTGAGGGGTCAGGTCTTGAGGTTTGGAGCTGAGTGTTCACGGTTTAGGGAGTACACAACTGCTCCGCTACCAACACAATGGTGCAGCAGTCATGCCAGCATCATGATGGTCAGGCTTAAGGGGTATATTGGGGTTATATGGGGATGAGGGAAAAGAAGTGGAAACTACAGCATATTGGGGATATATGCGGTTTAGGGTTTAGTGCTCACAATTGAGAAAGCCTTGTTTCATTCGGGTATGAGCCATGTGAGAGCAGTCCCAAGAGCATCAGTAAAAACAAGACTGGAGCAGCTGTGGCCATAAGAACCGCAACACATGGAGTAGAGTAGCTGCGGGAAAGACCATGCTGATACATGAAATCATCATATGTACGAACAGTCGAAAAAAGAAACCCTCATCCCAAGATCCTAAAACCTAAAGCATCATCACAACAAATCTAAGCCCTAAATTGTAGTTTCCATGTTCTTTTCCATTATCCTAATCTTAATTAACCCAATATAATAGTTTTGGTAGCCACAATAATAGTAACAATAATGTAGTGACAACACATGATAACACTCAGCCCCAAACCAACCATGATTCCTGAACGTGTAAGACACCAATCCCTAAACCCCAGGTCATAGCAACAGCTTGATGCGCTGCCTTGAACGCGGCACCGGCCACGGAGGCAGCAGAAGCCTTCACTGCCTGCCCAAAACTGTGAGTTCGGATTTTGCGGTCTTGGTGTTGGTAATTTAGGCGGTTTTGATGGTGCTATCTTTGCCGTATTTCGGTTTTCTGAATCCATTTCTCAACGCGCAAAAAAAAGTTCAGACACACTTCAGCAATCGGGTTCAGGCTTTATACATAAACCCTCACATGTCATGAGACCATAAGGGAACCCACGACGGAGGGGCCACAAGATAAGTACAAGGCAAGGCGGCGCATTCAGAGGAAGGAGAGGAGACTACAAACCTCCGGTTGGCGCAGCAGCAGGCCAAAAAAGTTCATGCCAGACCTTTTGCGGGGCTTGCTGGCCATCTACGGGCTGAGGGTCTTTGGCTGCCAAGGCTTAGGGCTTCAGGGTTTACAATTAAGGGTTTAGGGTGTATAACGGTTTAGGGTTTGCGTCATTTGGGGTTTCCGTGTGTAAGACTTCCGGGAGCCTGTGATCTTTAAACTACTAGGTTGACGCAGAGGTTTGGCTTTTAAGGTTTCCAAACTGGCAAGAAAACAATGATCCTCAGAATTCGACAGTGCATGGTAGTTTCCATTCTCTTTTACATTATCCCTATACAAGCCCATGTTACGAAGGCTAGGCGACCCCTCACTCTGACCAGAAAGACCTTCAAACGCAGCTCTGAACCCAGCATCCTGACAACTACTTTTTGAAACCTGTAGAGACCCTAAACCCTACAAACTCTAAACACTAAAGCCTCAACCTGGAACCACAACTCTGAATATCAGTCTCCGAAGTAAACCAGGGACCTTCCTTCCTGTGGAGGTAGGTGGAGGGTCATGGAGCATCAACTGTATGAGCTGCAATCAGGCATATGCTGGGTCATGTACAGCCCGCTTCTTTGCACTTCGTATCTTTCCTCAAAGGAACTGCCAAACCCCCACCGCAGGAACCACCCAGCCACCCAGAGCCCCTCACCGTTACCCCCATGATCCCCCAACCGAAAAACCTCAAGGGTTTGGGGTTTAGACCCTGCAGCCTAAACCTCTTTTACTCGCCTCCCGCGGCGGTGTCCGCGAGCGAGGGCGGTTTGATGGCGCACTAGCCATATCTCAAGTTCACTGAAGTTTTCAGAACGACGTGAGTCCTGCTCAAACTCGCAAGATCGAACGGTTTAGGGTTGAAGGCCTTCAGGTGAGGGTTCAGGGTAGACGTTTCTTGTCCCTCTTTGAACTTTGGGAAGTCCTGCGTTTTAGGTCGAGATGATCTCGCCGAGATGTATATGAAGACACTGGTGTTGGCACATAAATAACTCAAATAACTCATACTCGCCAGGCGTGAGACGGATTGTTGCCAAAAAATGATAATCACTCAGTTGCGAGAGGAACTCATGCTATGCATGTAGACCGCTTACATGCTACGCTCCCTTGCGGCTGCTTTTGAGAGCCCAAACGAAGGTACTTCGGGGGTGCGCCAGCAGTTCCTGCACGCGTGAGCATCAACCCATTCCTACCTGCAGCTTTCAGCCGACGATGTGTGGTAGCTGCCAAACAAATCTCAAACCTGACGTCTTCTCCTTTCACCAACCCTACAGCTAAGGGCCAACTTCCCGCCAAGACAGGCCTTGCTTTTAGCCCCTGCTCGCACTTTTGCCGACGCGAGGTAAGCACAGATCACAGCTTTGAAGGACTAGGCGCGGCATCAAACTCAAAGAAGGCATTGGACACCACAAGCCTACAAGGCAATCCTAGATGCTGGCATAGGTTCTAAAGGCTATGTAAAGGTCGCCTTACGACTTTTTGAACTAGGCGGTCCTATGTACAAAGCAGTGTGTACACATAGCAACCAAAAGCAACAATGGAAAACAAAATGAAAAAAAACTACTGTAGTACAACAGGAGATATATGGGGATTTATACTGGCATAAGATAAGGGTTATGTAGGGGGTATATGGCAGTTCTATAAGCGACGGCTAGAATCGATGACCCATCATACAAGCTCGAAAAATGATATTGAGGTATCATCATACTTGATGAAGTTTAATCTATAGCAGGCTCAGGAACACGTACCAGCCCAAAGAAACCGCCAAATTGGGGACTCATGATCTGTAGAACAGCCCGTGGTTGGACCGGCTGCCTATATTCTGTCTTCTTGGTCTCCCCAAATCTGCCCACCAAGCCTCGTAACAAACCCTAAATGCACTTACCCAAACCAGAATAAACGCCTGCCTCATGTGAAAGTCTATGCCATATACTCAGAGCCCGATGTCTTCCCAAAACCCTTTCCATGCCCTAAACCCTATCCTGACGCCTAAAACCCTCCTAGACCCCTTACACCCCAAAACCCTACAACCTAAAACCCCTACAACCCCTTAAACCCCTGAAGTATCTAAAACCCCTACAACCCCCAGAACCCCTAAAACACCTACAAACCCTAAAACTCCTAAAGCCCCGAAACCCCCACAACCCCTACAACCCCTAAAGACCCTAGAACTCCTAAAAACCCACGACCCCTACAAACACCTTAAAGACCCCTAAGTCACCCCCGTCTGGAGCCTTCCCTCCACCTCGGCCTGAAAAAGCACTCGGCCAGGGCCATCATGCCAGGCGTGTACACGGAGCCGGCTGCTCATAAACACCTGGGTAGGATCACGTTCAAGGGGACATAGGGGTTTATGATTTAGGGTTCAAGTTTTGTTCAACATGTCGGGTTTAGGGTTTAAGGTTTAGGGTTTAGGGTAGGTATGCTACATGGAGTATAGCGGGAGTTGAAAACGTGGAAACTACCAAACCATTGATTGAAATTTAATCTGTTGTAATTTCTATGCACTGCGGGGCTGTAGGTGGTGCAATATTTCCCTATCAAATTGCCCAGGCCAAAACTTAACATACCGCTAGCTAGCTGCTAACATGTCAACCCTCCGAATCACCATTTCCTACCCTTGTCATGGAAACTTCAGCTGCGGACTCCTTTGCGCAACTGCGGTCAGTTGTACTGCTGCTAGCAAGTGCAATTGTCTTCACGTAGTGCGAGAAAACTTGATTTCCGGCCTCGTGCCACTCTTTCGGAGGTCTAGGAATGTGTGGAGCTGCTTAGCGTACAGCGCTATGTGCGCAAGGGTTAGGGATCAAGTGCACCGATCCTAAACTCAAAAGATTGCCGGCAGCCAAAGTTCGGGCGAACTAAATCGCACCTTGATCTTCTTGAATCTTGAAGCATCTCCTCAGCTTTGTGTGCATGCTGTAGGCAGCTTTTGGCTTCGTGGCCACTTGTGGATCAAAGCCAGCTCATGAAGTCTTTAGAAGGATGTTGGAAAAGGTTGAACGAACTGCCCAGTCACCATCACAGAGAGCGCCCAACAGCATGCTAGCGCAATGTCCGAAGGTACAAAGGCCATGCAGGATTGGCTGGTCGAAGCCTCCTACCTGCGTGGTCTCTGACTACCTTCACAAAACTGTAGTGCTTCAGCGTTTAGGGTTTAAGGGTTTCGGGTTTGGGGCGTAGGGTATCCGTGTGATTCGTCTCATATTATACAAAGGCTGCGAGGTCCCTAAAGACATATGTGATTCGAAAAACAAAAAGGTTTCTGAAACCCTTATATAATCCAGTTTCCAATCAGTTTTCCATGTTTTCTCCAGCTAATTCTCCATGATTGGAGTGATAGTGATACCCCCTAAACCCTAATGTGATCCCCACATGACCCCTATACAACCACCAGAATACGACACATATACTACCCTCATATGCCCCTCACCTACACTCTGAACCCTGAACCCTAAATCTTGAACCCTAAACCCTAAACCTTCAACCCTAAACACCGAACCCTAACCCTAAAACCCAAACCATGAACCCTTAACCCTAACCCTAAACCCGGAACCCTGAACCCTTAAGCGCATAGTCTTCTAAGCTGCCTTGGCAGCGGCTGTATCAATGTGCAGTGGGTTGAAATCCCCGGAGAGGCGATATATCCTTAGCCGACTGTAGGGTTTAGGGTCTAGCGTTTAGGTTTTAGGGTTTAGGGTAGGACCCCAATGGGACTATGGACAAGAAAATGGAAACTACCATTTGAGGGGTTATATAAGAATTATATAGGGATTTAATATGGTGGTAATGGAAAAGAAAATGGAAACTACTTTCTAGGGTTTAAGGATACTGAAATGGAAAAGAAAATGGAGAATTAAATGGTGCTACTCTATTCGAGGTTTTTGGTTTAGGGGTATTAGACTGTATGACCTCTTCAAAATATATGGGGCGGGAGCAATGTAGGGGTCATTTACGGATTATATAGGGGATACATACGGATCAGAATTAGGGTTTAGAGGTACTGCCCAAATAATGAAGAATCAAATGTGAAAGAAATATGGAAAGTTTAGGGGAAGCTGGGGAAATATAGGGTTTAAGGAATTAGGATAATTAGAAAGGAACCCAAGAAGTTCAAGTCCTACCCTAAACCCTAAACCCTATAGACCCTATAAACCCTAAACCCTAAACGTCCTCAGAATCAGGCCTAAGCCGGCCAAGTATCATCGCCTGGTTGTCTGCTATCCACTGTTCGCAAGTGACATCAGGTGGCGCAGAAGGTGGAACTAGCTTTGCGCTGTAGGTTGTCCCAATCCCTGGGGATGTGGGTCTCTCAAGAAACTAGGGACGATACTGCTTCTGTAAGAGCCGCGTCAGGAACGAAAGGCTGTGCGTTGTGAGCATCCTCTTCATATGCTGAAACTGAAACCTGCAGGATCTTGTTTACAAGATCCAACTGTTTCGAACCTATAAAAGGATTGCTTTCAGAACTAACCCCCTATTCTTGTCCTGCAAAGTCTTGCAATGTGATGTCCAAATATTTGGACAGCCCCCAGAAGGGGCACATAGTTTGAGAGGTGTTCGCCTTCAAATGGCTCAATGTCGCCCAACTGGTTCACACCACGTCGATATTGCCCAGTTACCAGTCGGCAGTACGGCACATCGGCGCCATCCGAAACTAGAGTCTCCTAGTTTTTGGGTGTTGGGTATGGATTTTGGGTTCTGTTTTTACATTTACTTCGAGTTTGTTGTTGGATTTTTGAGAGGTACATTTTGTAAGTTTCAGACTGAGAAAAACGGGAGCCTCAGTAATGATAAGTTAATTTGATTCAATTTGGTCTTCAGGGTGTATAACCCTTAACCCTATCGGGTTTGGGGTTTAGTGCTTAGGGTCCGAAACTCTCTAAAGTGCTTGCAGGTAAGGCGGGGTAGACTGCGTAAAAGCCACGTGGCAATGGGCAGTTTCGGAAAGTCTTACTTTTGCACAAGCCTAAACTTTGGGTACTGCCCCCACCCTGCAACGGTCTATATTAGGGGTCATAGGGCTATATGTAACTATATGATGACTACTAGCCAGCTGTTACAGAGTGGGGGCAGTACACAGCCTAAACTTACCCTAGACCCTGCAGGGTCCCTCTCACCCGAAACCTAAACCCTAAACTCTGTGATGAGCTTCATATTCCACAAAAGAGCTGCCTTTGGGCCGCGGATGGATTCCCACAACCCGAGAACCTGGGATAGAACTAGGGGCTCTGACAAATCACAAAGTTTTATGGATTTATATAAGGCTTCTGGTTCCCAATAAAATTTTTATTTAAAAAAAAAACGGGAATATCCCAGAAACGAATGTGTGCCGTACCAGCTGTCGGGAGGGGCCGGTGCATTTCCTCAGAATCACATGAAACTTCTCAAAAAAAAGAGGAAATCTTTCAGGGTTTATCGGCTTCGGACCCAAGATAAGGGTAGGGATTACCAGTCGATTCTGGGGATGCCCATGTTCAATCATACGGACAATGTTTTGAGGAACACCCAGGAGGATAAGTGTGTGGGCTCTCATAGCTGCCCTCAGCCTTTCGAGGCGGATTTACACCATGTTGTCGAGCCTAGACAACAACAACAACAACAACAACAACCGAGGCTTGGTGTACAAGACCGGACGCACAACCGCACAAGGATTAAGATCTAAAGGTCTCAAGCTTGGGCTTTGGTCTTGGATTTTAGGATGGCTAGACATAGATGTACATACATAAATACATATATCATGCGGACACCAAAACCCTAAACCCCAGACCCTGAACCCTGCGCCAAGCCAAGGGTCCAAAAAGCGCTCTGCATCGATGGTCAGGGGGCCCAAGCTGGGTGGCAGGGCGGTCGCAAAACTGGCAGCCCCCAGCGTGCCTTATTATGCTTTATGCAGGCATTTGAGTAGCTAGGAATGAAGGAATGGGAAAGACGATGAAAACTACTGTCGTGGCTTTTATAGGAACTGCTATAAGGATCCATTCCTTCCTTCCTGACCACAGGCCAGTTATGGAAATGTCTCCTAATACCCTGTGAGGATACGGAAGCGTTACCCTGACCTAAACCGTGCTGATATAGGATTTAGGGGTCTCTCCAACCGTTTAGGAGACATTTTGAGGATCAGGCTCTCATGACAGCAGTTGTTAAAATCATGATGCTTGTTTGGATAGCTGTTGAAGGAGGCCCCTAATTGCATGACCCACAAGAATGTAGCTGCCGAGTGCCCGGCCCAAAGGGTTTAGGGTTTAGGGGTATTGGGTTTAGGATTATAGAAGCCCGAAAGACACGAAGGTTACCTACTTAGCTACCAAGGGACAACAAAGAAGTTTGACAACTGTCCGCCTCAGGTTTAAAACTTCATGAACAGCTAACATGACCTAAAATGTGCCGCTACAGTAGACTTTGCTAAGAGGATTTTAGGGCCCCAGGTAAAGCACACAGTGGGTCTGTAGTCGGCATAATATCGGCTTTACACTGAATACATTCCATACACTTGATGGACATAGATAGGTCCGCATAAGGGAACATAGTACCCCCTACCTCCACCCTTAATTGTCCATCGGTACCCCTAAACCCTAAAACAATAGTCCCTGGGTATCTCAGGTTTAAGGGCCCATACTCTGGGGGGTCCATCAAACGCTACGCCCTAAACCCCAAACCCTAAACCCTAGATCCTAAACCCTAAACCCTAAACCCTAGACCCTAGGCCCTAAGCCATCTAACCTACAGTCCATGTGCATCCCAAGGACCAAAGCGAATTGGGAAGGTTGGGAAGACCGCAAAGTCCGGATGTCCCTCCGTTTAGGGTTTAGGGTTTATATAGAGTTTACGGTTTAGGGTTTAGGGTATTGCTACACAAAACTATTGGGCTTGAAGTTGAGAACTTTTGAGCGTTGGGATCTGGAAATCCAACTTTCATCGACGTCCGAAGGTTCTTCTGAGGTTTTAGCATGCCTACCTCGTACACAAAGCGCAAGTCGTGAGATCCGATTCCTCAGACAAATCAATGAATGCAAACTCCACAAAGCAGTCCAGAAGCTGTCCAAGCGAATCACACTCTTAGTTTGTGCTGGCAAAAAAATGAGCCAAAGCCAGCTGAAGATCCCACAGCGTAGATCAAGACATCCCGGATGTCCCAGCGCAATCGCAACGCTTCGCCCCAAATGCTCGGCGATCCATTGGGACAAACTGCCGGTGGATCATACCCCGGCATGGCTGAACTTAAATTCTGCAGGTGGCGTGAATGAAGGCACGCAATGATGCCTACCAGCACATGACTATTCCACACGCCAAGCGAGGAACATCAAAGAAGTGACCCGTGCTTGAAGGTATCGAAACCTGCTTACTTGTATCTTTGCAAATCAGAATGTTTCAGAATCTGACGGGCATTACATCCATGAGAGCCACGAAAGCTTGAACACGATGGCGGAGATCCTCACAAACGACATGTCGGTCTGCATCAGGTCAGGATAGCAAGTATGCGCTATGTGTTTGGCAAACATTGCTGGCAGCGCGGCCATGCCATGGAGTACTTCAGGGATTGCCTTCAAAATGCAGCAGGTCATGGACCGTCCTGTAACTCAAATAGCTAGAGGCGTCACCTCGCAAGCAAAATCTAAAAAGAAAGTCGGACTCAAGGTACCATGGCTATACCTCTGCACCCGTCAAGGTCATTTTCAAGCTATGTCTGGTCGGCAAAACCTGCGTGGGTGTCAGTGAAAAGTCAGTATAGCACTGCTGGTCCATGAGGAATTGGATCAGCTATATTATTATTATTATTATTACTATTACTATTATTGTTATTACTGTTATTATTATTACTATCATTATTACGATTATTATTACTACTATTATTATAGATACAAGTCTCACTGAGCTCAAATACCCCAAATTTTCAGGATGTTGGACAGCTGCAGCAGCTCTTGCTGGGGAAGATGATCCGTGCTCTGCAGGCAAAGCTACCAGACATGGTAACCTCATAGAACACTTGAGCAGTGTGATAGGTACCCTACTTCTGGATTGGCTTCACCACGCAGATTTGGATGTCTCCAGGCGGGGGGGGGCAGTTCCTGCCTCCCATGCTTCCAAGGCCAGTGACCACTTTGACAGGCACGCTGTGGTGCTACTAGCACCGAGTGGCCGCCAAGAAGCCATCACGCTACTGTACCACATGGGGTCTCAGCTTCAGGATCTCCCGGACTATAGTTTCATCTGGAAATACCCGCATGGAACTCATATTCCTTCGCAACAGCCACAACCATGCAATGATTCGGTGCTGCACAAGGTGTTTCAAAACCTCTGGTTCGCCTGATACTCCGTGCAGCTGCTCAGACCTCCTTTAATCATTTGCAATCAGGCCACGATGGGAAGTTTGCTGATGTTGGCTGCAAGTCTACTTGCATCTGTACAACTTGCTATCCCAAGCGCGACAACGAGCGCCGGGCCTCGAACCCAAATCCTGTCCAGGGCTCTATCGGCCCGCCGCTAACAAACGCATAGACATCTGGACCTCATCTCTGGTTCCAGTGTCTTCATGAGAAGATCGCCGGGCTCCCATTGATGTGTTTACTTACTGTAACTGCTTCATAAAACAAGTCCCTCAGCGGAATACCAGAGCTGTGGCAGCAGCGGCAAAGCCACGGTCTAAGTCACCGCATTGATCTATATTAATATGGTAGTTTCCATGTTCTTTTCCATTATCCCAATATACCCCAATATAACACTATAACATAGTAGCTTCCATTTTCTTTTCCATTATCCCAATATTATCCCATATTAACCCAAACCCTACACCGTAATCAGAATCTCTGCCTGGTCCGCACCTGACATACAGATCATACAGCAGCCTAGGTAGCTTCCGCTTCACGGCTGCACACCAGCGGAATGAAGGCGCCTCACCAAAAATCCCTTGAAGGCCGCAGCACACTCACGCATCAGGAGGTGGCTCGTCCACATTCAGCCAGCTGCCAGCGTCTGATCCTCAAGAAAGCCGGGTATGCTTCAGGATTAATGCCTGGAGGGATCATCAGCTTATCTTATGCAGGCCCCAATCAAGAAAAAGCCCAGCCACCTTGTGATTGAGCCGCGCTCAGACGGGCAAACTCCCTTAGCTGATGTGAGGCACCCTCCCTTCCCCCACTCAAGCAAAGCGGGATCATAACTCATAAGCCTGGTGCATTTCCCGTCTGATTACCAAATAGTTCTCCATTAGAATTATGTCGCTTTCCGTCTTCTTTTCCACTCCTTCATGGCTGGATTGGACCCGTGCAGATGCTGACTTGCGTAGGATAAAGCAAGCTGTCCAATTCCACGTCCAAGGCTCATTCGCACATCCATCATCAGCTGTTCACGCATAGGGGTCATGGCCTGTCAGGAGATGGGCTCGACAAGTAACTCCTTAAAGGGTTAAATATAGGGATCATATGGGGGTTATATAGGGATAATGGAAAATAAAACGGAAACTACTATTTAGGGTTGAGAGTTTGAGCACCTCGGAACATTCAAGAACGATAGTTTCGATACTGATTGCTTGACAGGTGCTGGAGGATCTCACTAAACGCAACAATAGAAACGGAGGTACCGCATGGTCGTATTTGATTTATCGTTCAAGGGGAAATACTTCGCCTGAAAATTTCAGAGAAACTATGGATTTGGCGCCTTCTACGACAAAATGTGTAGTTACCCCATCTGTACTCGCTCGAATCTACCCGTGGACCTGCAAGTTATTGCGGACATGTGCAGGCGCGGGGTTACCAACCCCCACATTTGGGGGCAATGAGGAAAGCACAAACACTTTGAACCTCCGAATAAGGAAGGCTTGCGCCCCATAAACAACAATGCAACCCCAGTTTCCATATGTTCCATGTCCCGCGTTCTTCACCATTTGATTTTCGAGCGTTGAGGCAATTTTCGCCTAGACCCGACATCTCCATGTTCTTTTCCATTATCCCAATATAACCCCCATATCACCGCAATATTATAGTAGTTGCCATTGTATTTTCCATTATCCCGGTCTAATCCCAAAAAAACCCAAAAAGGTATTCAATTAACCTCGAGCCCCACGCCTCCTGGAGCACTCTTTGCATCACGGCCTCCAGCGAAGATGGAATCTGCGACCTGGGTGGTTTGGGGCAGAAGATTGGCAGCAGGGGGTAGGGTTGAAGGTTCAGAGCTTCGGGTTAAGGATCTTGAGGACTAAGGGCTTAGGATTTGATTGGAGGATGTTTGGGGCTCTCAAAATACTCTTTGACGCCAATCTTTCACGCCATCAGCCGACATGCGGTACTTGATCCGTGTCAAGTCTCAAAATGGTGACCCACAAGTCACCGAAGAATCTATAACAAATTCCCCAAAAAAAATCCCTTGGAAACACATAGGCAAGCCCAGCTGCTGAATGGCTGTACTTGATGAGGCCGCGGCCTGAAGTAGACGCGACGCAATTTCTGATCCATGGCATCATCTAACTGCTGCTCTGCCATCGACGCTAAGTGCCAGTCTGAAACTTGAGTACGGCTATGGGATTATCTTCGGGCGTGGATTGCGTGCTGCGTGCACTATCTGCAGATCAGCCGCCGCGTCCGAGGCAGTTGAGGCGTTCATGCAACCGGTTGCTCTGCGGGTAGCCGCCGTGATCTTCAGCGTGCCCCAGGCGTCCTCCACTGACAAGTGATGACCACCGAAGACTGACATGACCTTACTCGCCTGCTGGGGCTACTCCATCTAACGCAACCGCGACAACTCATCAGAACGCAACACTGTAGAAAAACGGGCTGGCAAAGGCCCGGCCCAGGCCTCCACGAGGGCATCGGCATTGCGCTGGCTGGAAGCCTCATCCATCACGAACCCCGCCTTTGCCAGGTCCACGAAAGTTTTCCTTTGCTCGGCTGCCCCATTGAGAAGTGCATGCAGCTGCTGCTGCGTGCCCAACGCGGCGTCCAGGTCCTTCTGAACTGAGGCCAAGCCGTCTTTCACCACAGCAGACTTGTTCGCGACTTCGTCCGTTGCGTGGCCCTCCTCCCAGAGCCTCGTGG
>CAJNIZ010044387.1:15547-38843 GCA_905231905.1 Symbiodinium pilosum
CTTGAGCTTGAAGCAGCGACTGATTTGCCTCGTTGGCGTTCTGTTTCTTGGCCGCGGACACCTCGCCTGCGATGCGCGCCTTCTCCGCATCCAGCTTGCTCTTGTCTGAGGCCTGCTGGGTCCTGGCTTGCTGCTGCAACTTCTGGATGTCCTCAGCACCCTTGGGATGAGGACGGGGCTTGTAAGCTTCCACCTGACAGGCATCCGACTGGCTGGTCTCCGGGTGGGCCGCCAGCAAGGCTGCAAGGAGCTGATCCTTCGTGAGGGCAGCATTCTGGAGAGCCTGCTGCACCTGCCACGTAAGGAAGGAAATGTTGAGGGTAAGGTCTACGCCTATCGGACCTGCCACGCTTCATGTCTACCATCAACCCTATCCAGCGAGGACTTCAAAGACCACCTGACAGCCTTGGCAAAATCGTAAGCAAAAAGCCACAGCCTTCTTCTCAGTGCTCACCATCTGTCCGATCAGCGAGGAGGTGCCCTCCTCGATCCCATCCCACTCCGTCGGCAGAGCCATGGCACCGGCAGGTGAGCAACAGCAAGTCGTGGGCAACGCTCAGCAAAAATGCTGCAAGGTTGGAATAGGTCACGCAAGTACCGCCTGAAATCTCGCAAGTATCCAAGATGAGGAATCCAGCCTGAGGTTGTGCAAGTATTGCTCAAAATTAGGAAGTCAGCCTAAAAGATTTCAATCCTGAGGACACGAGAAGCAGCCCGAGGCTCCTTTTGCACCACATGGGCAGCAGGACTCTGACATCTTAGGCTGGGAAATGGGGACAATGCGGGGGAATAAGGATTACATAGGGGTTGTTTAGAGGTATTCTGCAAGCGCCAAGACCGATAAGCCGGCAGTGTAGCTGGAGTCATGAGGGAGGAGGGTGCCACTGGTGCTCTCTCCCATGCTCCAGACAACCAGACCTTGCGTGCGAAAAGAAATCGGCTCGGACTGCATGGAACAGCCTCAGGCGAACGCAGGTGCTACTAGCACCCAGCGGCTGGCAAAGGAGCTGCGCTGCTACGGTTTGGAGAATCCAGCTTGGGAGCGTTGACATCTCAAATTTGCTTTAAGATAGGAGCACGAGGCTCAGGATATATCATGTTTCCGAAGCTTCATTCTTATGGGATTCAGATGGCAATCGTCCCCTGTCCTGCGGACTCTCCACGCAGGGAGGCTCTGAACGATGTTTTTCAACATCCTGTTCGATAAAAAGAATCTAAGACTAAGGGTTGCTGCCTAGGTTTTGATCTGTACATTTTGCTACAGCAGCCGCGTTGTCTGTTAACATCTGTTAACATTGGAAGCCTGTCCAAAGCTCTAGTGGAGTCACACATAGCTCACACAGTTACGCCAACAGCTTCGGCGTCCCTAGAAAATCATTGCCCCAGATGAGCCATAGCAAAAGCATCTCCTCAGGCACGTCGGGGAGGATCCACGTAAAAGCTCTCGCTCATATACCAAGCCTGTGGCAGTGGGTGCAACCACATGGGCGAAAGTGACGTACGGGATACAAGTAAATTCGGGTGGCACAAACCTTCAGGCATCAACCACGGGCGTCCTGACTCACAATCAAGGCATGGAGATGTGAAGCTGAGGCAAAGTCAGCAACTAGAACTCCTTGAACAAAAAGATGAGGAATGGCGGGAGCTCCAGACAACTCTCAGTTCAAGGCCCCACCTCGTGCTTCTTCTTCCACTCTGCGAACCACGTCATTGCAGCGTCCGTGCCACCCTTGTCCGGGTGGAGCCTGTGTGATGAGTGATGCAACACCCTCAACTACTGGCAATCCAGGACCAGGACACGCAGGAGCAATCGAAAGAGAACGAGGAGCAAGCACAGAACAATGATGGGAAAGTACAGAACAATGATGGCTCTGAGCTGCTATGCTGCAATCAGCAGGTACCTGAAAACCAAGCTTACCAGACATCAAGCGCAAAATCAACGAGGAACTGAAAGAGAGCTCTTCAAGTAAGAAGCCTTATCTGAGACATGGGCAGGGTCAACATGTACAGCCCTCAGGAGGGAAGCAATCACTCACAAATGATCTTAATAGGAGTCTTTGGGGTTCAGGTCTGCTATCCTCCGTGAACGCCGGTCCGTCTAAGTCCGCATTGGGCTCCGGCGGGCCTCAGATTCAATTCCCTGAGGAATTTACGCTTCCTCTCAGGCGTATCTCTCTGTGCACGCGATAGGATCAGCTCCTTCTCAACTTGGCATGTGATCGTCCTGGCACACATGAAGCAGCACCGACGCATGAAGAAATACCCGAAAAGAAGCATCTGCCATTGGATAAAGCCATCAAGTTTGGTTAGCCCGGCACTCAGCAGGAGCTGCTTGAAATCTTGGAGTAGCAAAACTCGAGGTGACCACAAAACAAACACAGAAGCGTGATTTTGCTTGCTTCTGTTCTAGCGATGCTGAAAAACACACTGTGATAGCAACTCGCGCAGCAAGACCGCAAGTTCGCTTTCCAGATGCGCGGCGCCATCACGTCTACTTCAAAACTTCTAATGCACATGCGGTGGGCACAGAACGGCGTCATCGCAAAAACATGCTACCTCAACCAAATACATGTGAAGCTGGTGCTTTATAAAAAGCCCCATAGAATCACTCACAATGATGCTCTCTCGAGCAAATGGATTAGCTACAAGCTGCTGTCCTGGAAGTGGGATCCGTAGGATGCGCGGGGCTGGTGAACATGACATCGTTCTGCATGGGCAGCCTCGCATCTAAATGGTAAGGTATCCCAAATAGGATTCAGGGGATCAGGGCGGCTTGAAGCTGCAAACGGTGCCTCGAAACATCGAAAAGGATTGACATTACTGGGGCAGCCGCTGGCTCTAATGGCAACATGAGTAGCAGAGAGCTTGCCATTGTCAGGCCTAATCCTGCTCTTTGCTCTCTGCTGTGCTCCAGTGGATCGCAGAGGTTCTCGGCCTGCAAGGGTTTAGGGTAGCGCCCCTTGCACAACCCCCTCAACCCCCGACAGTGTGCCTGTAAACAATCAGGCCGTTTACTTGCAAACCCGGAGCCCTTCCCCTTCAAAAGCCGAAAAGCAAATCTGCTCAAGTTCTTGCAGAATATATACCCCATTATAATATAGTAGATTCCATTTTCTTGTCTCAGTATGACCCTATAGTCCCTATATAACCCATTATAATAGTTTCCATTTTCATTTCTATTATCCCAATAGAACACCACTGCGCGCCTTGGCCACTAGCAGCTTCGACTGCTTCAGCACTTGGCCTGTTCATCCCTCAAAGCACCAACCCCAAAGAAGGTCTGACTCATGCTTGCTCCCTGCATGAAGTGGAATGTAGGTTCAACGACATGACGCAAAACTCAAAATGTATGCTGGAAACAACACATCTTTACTGACGCGCACCTTCTGGAAGCATTGCACAGCTGATGGCACTGCAATAAAAGTCAAAACGGCTGAGTCAGGATTTACGTTGGGAGAACTCATCGAAAGGAAGGTCACACTTTTTGCCCGAAACTGCTGCAACTGTGGAAAGGGGACCAAGAAAAGACCTCGTGCTGTGAGAAACCCATTCATGAACAGTTGTATGATTTGCTTGAAGCACATACTGGCCCCTGAGGAGACCACGCCAATAAGCTATGAACGAACTGAGCACAACAGCTTGAGACACGATCTGCTTCACACGCATCCGTCCAACTCCGGCTGAGATGCCCCTGTAGCAGCCAAATTCCCGCACTTAGCAAACAAGCAGCCGGAGTCTACACATCTACCCAACAATGTCTTACTATTGCTTACATCAGTGGAGGGATGTTCTTCATCCTGGCCTGGCCGTTGGCATTGTAGGTTCCGATGGGCCTGCACAGGAAATTGCTCAAAGCAAAGATTCTGGGTGGGTTGCCTTTACGACATGGTCTGGTCTGGTCAGGGCAATTGTTAATCCAGGTCTCGTGTCTGCAGTGATGTTGCAAGAAACAGATCTCTGCGAAGCATCTCGTCTTGAATGCCAACTCTGAAAAACATGAGAACCGTAGACTCCAGGCAACCCATCATACGGCGGCGCCTGTACACACAGCTGCAACTTCCGGCGCTGGCTCCAATGCGTCAAGGAAGTCGTCAGCCCTTCTGGTACATGCAGGGCGCGTTGCGGTCACACTGCATCATAAGAAAGCTACTCTGCAGACTACCGAAAATTGCAGGCCGTTGATAGCATCGCTATACCGTGCGTGCAGCACACAGAGTCCAAGGGCATGACCAAAGCTGCTACTTCAAACATCTCTCTGGACACGCGTAGTGCTGGGCGTTATGACTATCCAGCAGGCTACAGTGAGGGCAAGTTTCTTAGCAACAACTACCAGAATGACCAAGCACGACACTCCACTCACAGACATGGCCCATAGTCTAAACTCCTAGCATCTCCCTTAATAACCCCTATAATGGTCCCCTGTCTAATCCCCCGTAGAACCCCCCTTCAAGGAGTTTAGACCCTAAACCCTGAACCCCCTAAACCCTAAAACCTATATAATCTCCCATAGCACCCCCCCTGTGGGAGTTTTAGTATATAGCTCAAATGGCCCTTGCCTGGGATCGGCTGGTGCCAACTTGCAGGCATCCTCTGGCCTGGGTCGTGGCTGTGGTGCTGCGACGATACTTGCGGTTTGGGGTTTAGGGTTTAGGGTTTAGGGTTTAGGGTTTGGGGCATAGGTTTAGGGTCTAGGGTTTGGAGTGTAGGGTTTAGGGTGTAGGGTGAACCAAATAGGTCTGGGTTTTTTTTTTTTACAACCCCTCAGACTTTTACCTCTGCAGCAGCTGCACGGGGATTATCTTGTGCCCTCCTCCAAAATCCAACCATCCAGGCTTAGCTTGAGTCGGCTGATTGCACAGTCGGAAAAATCGACACAACTCGCAAACGTATTGAAATATCACTGCCCGCACTCACATGACGCCCCTGACTGCCTGGTTCTGGAACGGCCCCTGCCACATCAAGCTCAGTGACCACAAGTTGCCCTCCAGGAAGCATAGATGGATTGCTAGGTCCCGCATTGTCCATCAACACAGCTGCAACCCCACTTAGGGTTTGGGGTTTAGGGTGTAGGGTTTGGGGTTTGGGGTTACATATACCCCTCTACTTGAGAATCAAATGGAAAAGAACATGGAAAATGAAATGGGAACTGCTACATATAGGGTCATATATGTACATCAAACAGGACTTCTTTACCTGCTTGGCGAAGAAGCTAGCAAGATCTAGCAAGTGAAGAATGGCAAGTTGAAAGTCTCAAAGCTCAAGACTTCAAGATTCTCACGGATTCTCTCTGAAACTTTAAAACTGAAATAAAGATTCAAACAGCGCTCTTCAGGAATATTTCAGCAAAGACTCAGAGGTTTCTCCTCGACAGGTCCACATCCGGCCGCTTCGCATGTATCCGCAGGCCTCAGAAGACAATATACCCAAAGCCATTCTATCTACTCAAGGGGAGTATAAACCCTAAACCCTAAATAGTAGTTTCCAACTTCTTTTCAATTATCCCTATATAAACTTTGTCTAATCCAATATACTGTATAATAGTTTCCATTTCATGTTCCTCCACTTGATTCCATTTTCCGTTCCATAATCCCTCAGATGCGCCACAACCCCGTTTCCGCTGAAGAAAGAAGAACCCATTTTGCTCTAGCAGAACGAAATAGATCAACATATACCCCAATAATGGAGAATCAGATAGAAAAGAACATGGAAAATGAAATAGAAACTGCTATATAAAAAGGGTTCTGTAAGGACATCAAACAAAACTTCTTTACAAGAAACTGCGAACCCGAAGGAGGTCCGGAAGAAGTCCCCAGTTGTACTTCAATAGACCTTCAGCAAGGAAAAAAAGTGTTAGTTTCCCTAAAGGGGGGGACCCCCAATACAGACCCCAATATACTATAATCTTCACCATGGGCACCCAAAAACCCAAACCCTAAACCCTAAACTCTATATAGGCCCTATGTAACCCTTATATCCCCCTTAAAGGTACCCCTAATTCTGGGAAACCCCTAAGTCTCCTAAAACCTGAGCCAGGCCGCCTCGCGGAACCCTGCAAGGTGCGATGCAGCTTCTGGAGGTCCACCTCCAAAGAATCCAACCTGGACGACACCTGGACGGCTGCGGTTAAGGGTTTAGGGATTAAGGGTTTTGTGTTTTGGGAATGGCCTGGGCTTAAGGCGTTGGAGCAGAAAACCCAGAGTTTCCAAGGTCTAGGATTGAGGGCCCTATATGGCCCCTCTATACCCCTGGCCCGTATAACTGAACAAATACCACGTCAGCCCAGGGATATGCTGAAACCTAAGGAAAAGTAGAAGCTGCGATCAAATTCAGATTCACAAACTCAAACCCCTGAATGCTTTGAGGTAACCCAGGTGGCCTCTGGAGAAAGACCGGATTCGGGTAAAGCCATAGAATTCAGATTGCGGCGAAACTTCCCGAACTCTCTCTCAACCAGCTGCTGATTTTCATCCACACCTGCTTGCAGGCAGCAATCTTGCAAGGGATATTACAAGACAAATATAGTCTGTAAGGATAAGCAGAAAAGAGAAGGATACTACTGGCAACCATGATCACGTTCTGCTGCTTCATGGAGAGATGAGCAGAGTCATAAGAGCAGGGAACTAGCAGAATCGATCAAATCCCAATGAACTTCCAGGCGGCCAAGCATGAAGATAGGCCACCTGATCCCTTGATCTCCTCCGTGATTTCTCAGAGACAAAGAAACACTTGTTGCAGAGTTCAAGACAACAAGGATTCACACCATCATGCCCATGTGCATGCCATTTTGACGGACCTCCCCTCTAGAACCACCCATTGGTGCCTCAAAACGAAAGTCAAACTGCCTGGGCCACATGAAAATCAATTGATTAAAGATTATGCTAGTGAGAATCACTTGCCCTGAGAAGAGGTCCCGCATCTTTAGAAATATCAACTCCTTTTTCGCTGTGACTCTTTAGCTTTGTAACGATGTCTGCTGAACCGTTTGCACTTTTCGGACGCCTGCCCGCAGATTCTGCAGCTGCTCTTGCAACTTGTTACTGCTCTCCTCCATGTTGACCTGTAGCCCGCGGAGCGAATCCTGAAGATGGGTTTCATTTGAGGTAGTGTCCAGTCGGGACGCTGCTGCCATCATATCCCTTTTTAGATTTGCCTTTGTTTGCCTACACGGGGCTCATCGAAAGGACCTGATTCTGGATAAACTAAACATACCCTAGCCATTAGCTGAATGAAAGCCTGAGGCTCTGCCAACTCCCTGCATTCATCATTCCGGGTCTGCAAACTTTGCTCCATGGAGCGGAGCTTCGGCCCAGACTCGAAATTTGCAAGTTCCTGCTTCATGCCTACCTTCAGCTGAGACATGATGGAAGCGGGATCCGGCCAATTGTTGCATCTATCTGTCAGTGCTTGCAGTTTCCTTTCCGCGGCTTGGAGCCTCGGGCTGAACTCCAACTTGGAAAGTTCCCGCTGAATCTCCACCTTCAGCTGGGGCAAAATGGCGGCCGATGGCTGGATGGCCTCCACGTTGCGATTGAATTTGGCCCACATTCCTGAAGATAGGCGAGGAATCTGCATGCAACTCTATCCCTTATAAGCAAGGCCTGTGCTTATCTACACAGTTCTGGGCTTGTGGTATATGCATCCTCACACATAAAATGCATTTCCAGGACAGCGTGGTATCCATCAGCAAGGTTCTTATTGTTGCGAACAGCAGTCTCCACTTTTTGGATGCTCTCCTGCAGATTGCGAGCTGCCTCGTTGCGAACCTGCACACGTCACTTCTATGATAAGCAGCAAACATCATGCGGCTTCGGGCAGCAAATAAAGACCTGCCATTCTTGTTCGAAAAAACCTTCAGCTTTTTGTATTCTTATGATAACACTTTTGCTGTGACACATTCTGCACTTGAAATCATCCATGCCCATGCGTACCTGCTAAAGTTGCAATACTAAACTTGAAGCACAACTCCTGCTCCAGCTTCTTCTCCATGGCTTCTTCACGCCTGGAGCCTTGGAACCAACCACCCCAGGTCTTGCCGTGCTCCTCAGCCTGATTTCGCTGACACGGCGTCTTGCTAAGCCCTAAACCCAACCCAAAAAAATGAATTAATCATTTCAAGTAGCCCCGTCCAATGGAGGTAAAGTCTGGCAGCTGGAGACTTTTGCCTTTGGAGGTGGTGGATGAACTAGAGCTTAGACTCTATAGATTTCAGGTCTGTGTGGAGCTGATGCTAATTGACCTTAAAAGTCCAAAAGTATGCCGATAGCTGCAAATGAGGAACAAGTGTGTCTGGAAACATGCGAGTTCTTGCCAGGATGCATCCAAAAACATCGTGCACAATGGCTGAGCCCTGCGTGCCTTGAAGCACGAGGGACCGATTTGGCCCCCCCTCCCATTCCCATGTGTGGCCTGGAGAATGGCCGTGTTTCATGCGAACATACTTATACTGCCAAAATTCTGGCAAAGGGAGAGGGACCTCACACTGCCACACAGGATAGCCACCACCATCAGTGCTGATGTGCATGTCGAAGCCTTGCGCAACCCAATCGCCAATTCCTGGAACACCTGGAGCGGGGCGGACTTTAACACACAGCACCAAAACTGTCTGCCCGGAAGCAAACCCATCCTTGACTGGCTACTGCTAGCTTTGTTATAGACTCACTCCTGGCTATACACAGTCTCAAGCCATCGTGAGCCTCCACAAAGCTTGATGAACTCGCCAGGTTTGGTTGGCGCCTCCACGAAGAATGTGCAGATTTCCTGACAGTAATGCACACACTGTTAGAACCTAACTGCACGGACCACAGATAGCTAATGGCATGTCACTTCAGGCCGTCCTGCTTTGCTGACTTCTCGGTCCGAGCCACGCAACTACCAAATGGCGAAATCATGGCTAATTGGCAGAATGACTGCTGACATGTATTGCTTGTGAACACAACTGGCGCAGGATGCTCGAAGGATGTACTTGTTAACATAACTGCGCTGATGGATATCTCAGGTTTTATGGCACACTTAAGCTGATGTAAGCATGTCAAGCATGCTTGATCCATCGTCGCACTGCCGACATTCCCCTTGCAGTGCAATTAGTATATTTCGCGTGGGCAAGCATTGTTTGAAAGGATGATTCGTTCCCTGTGACGATAAGAACTGAAATTTCACGGCAATTGGTGACATCAGTAAGTCCTAATCGGCTCGGGAGTTCGTCCTTGGCTACATGAACCCGTCGGAAATATGCTGGGCACTACAGCATGATCGAAACCCTGCCAGCAGCGCGGCGTAAAACATGCTACGTTTCCTGGTCGCTGGTACTTAGGTAAATCATGTCGCTTGTGCGAGCGAAACGCCAACTCAGCCAAGTAGTATCAGCAGAAATCACCGGAATTACTCTTCTAAGGAGAAATAGTTTAGGGCTTACAGAATCTGTAGTGGCTGGACAAGGATCTCCCCAAATAACCGTAAACGTGGCATTGCCCACCCTAAAACCTAAATCCCGAAACCCTAAACGTCTAGGTACAAGCAATCATAGCACTTCCTCCCAGAGAAATCCTCCATGAGAGTTCGCCAACATGCTTGAAGGTTTAGGGATTTCGGCTTTATGGTTTGGGGAATAGGCTTTCTTTACCTTAGGGCTTAGGGCCAAGGGGTATATTGAAGTACAGCAGAGGGACCCCTTTTGTAGGAAATACCAGCAGGTCTCCAAGGAGAGTGGCTCCATTTTGGGGATTCGTGACGGGTTCTGCCTTCTGAAACACCCATATCTGCCCGCTACTTGCTGATGCCTCAGTTCACGATGACCTGCACTAACATGAAAAAAAGATCATACCGTTCAAGGCTGCACTTGTCAAAAACTTTAACCAGAACAAGAGACAATTAAGTCAACATGGCATTGATAAGACAAAAAAACTATCCGCAGTAGAAGATGTTGCTATTACTTTAGCAGTAGTTCCAAAACTTGTGGTCAGAACCGCCCTGCTACACAGAACAATATTCCGTATGCCTCACAGATCCCCTATACAGCCCTATGTCACCCCTACACTCTTTTAATGAGCGCTGTGATGCAGGCGGGACCTCTTTCATTTCCATTAGCCCTTCGCCTCTTCTCGCAACTCCCTGTTTGCATATGTACCCTATCTTCGTATTTCTCGACAAAGAATACAATCCTCAATCAAGGCCTTTCTGGGCATCTTCCTTAGGGTAACTACAGTGAGGCGCGAGCTCGTTTGGGCTGGTTCTAGTTTTCTTCGTTACCTCAACTTATGGGATGTTAAGACAGTCTGAACACGCGGGTGACCATTTTTGATTCCAGCTTCAGCCTCCAGGGTGCACCCGCTGGAATTGGGTGATCTCTCCGCATGCGGTGTACTCAGCCCCGTGCACCAGCGGGCCTGCGGATTCAATGGCTCCCTCCACCAGAGCTTTACCCTACTGTCAAGCGCCACGCGCTTCAGGGTTGTGGTACTTGGCCTAAATTACTGTTCGCAAATTGAGGGAATAGGAACCCCACTAAAGGCATCCGTACTGTCATAAATTTAGAGCAAACCAGTGTAATTCATTCGCTTCAGTTGCTCCACCATGGGTTTTTTGAATTAGGCCTACATTGCCCCGCAAGCAAGCATGAAAAGCCTCCAGGTCTAGATGGACGCTCAAAAGCTGCGGGGGGCCCTGTCCATCAGTAGACGGCCGTGGTACTTGAGATGCTTGCGCACTAAAATAAATGCGTCCTGTGTTTTGTAACTGCAACACAGCACGACTCGACAAGGACTGCAAGAACACTACTTTAGCCTATCCGGCTTTCGACGACAGCATAGAATGCCCTGTTGAAAACTTGCACGTCAACCTTGACCTTTAAGCCCAAAACCGTTACACCAAGAACAAGAGCGTGTTTTGTTTAGACCTTCGAGCCCGTGTTGTAGTGGGAAATTGACCGGTTCGCTATCCGCGCCGCTAACCCTAAGTCCACGCCCCGAGCCCTAAACAACTCTATATTAGCCCAGTTACCATTTATTCCTGTTCCATTGCTTTTCAGCTTTTGGGGGAACATCCCGAAACCCTAAGTTCTAAACCCTAAGCCTGAACCCTCAACCCTGAGGCCCAACCTTGAATCCATCTGAATCCTAATCCCAGCCCTAAAACCTAACCCTAAACCCTTGACCCTAAACCCTGAACCTAAACCCTTAACCCTTCTTGGGGTCCCAAAGCCAAGATCCGCGGCCTGGCTGGGGAAATCCGGGAACCAGCCACCGCCAGAGACAACCGAAGCATCCGCCCTTCCCAGGGTTTGTGGGCTTAAGGCTGCTCCATTTAGGGTTTAAGGTTTAGGGATTGGGGTTCGTGGCTTAGGATTCAACGATCAGGGTTTAGGGTTTAAGGTTCGCAGTTTAGGGTTTAGCACTGAGAAGTTTTGTGTTTGTACACGGGCTGGAGTAAGGATGAGCAGTATAGGTCAATTGGACATGTGTTGTTTGATGGTTAGCAGGGAAACTGTTGACAAGTCTTAGGCTCTCACAGTACTTGGATACATTCCCCTAGAATTGGGTGTTCGGGTTCTGGGTACCACGCCATGATGCTTCCCCGAAGTAGCATACCGGTATGCTCTCTGAACTTACTGGGTCTTAGTAGGGAATAAGGTATATATTCCCCATATAGTATGTTCCCTTAATTGTTCCTACTGACCCTCAAACCCTAAACCCTACAGCCCAATCCCTGTATAGCATATTCCGTTATTCCCTGCTAGGAACCAGTAAGTGGAAATGGCAAGCAAAGTGCTACCGATCGAGTCCGCCGGACCTCCAACTTTTTAGGGTTTAAGGTTTGAGGTTTAGGGTTTAGGGTCTTAAGGGTTTAGGGTTTAGGGTCTTAAGGGTTTAGGATTTCTTTAAGAGTTTAGGGTCACAAACATGTACTACCCCAATGAGGTCACACGCGCCTCAGTGGCCCTCCATTTTGCGGCCACATTTTCCTTGTGCAACTCGCGAACCAATGGACGGAACATTGGTAGCACCTGATTTAGGGGTTCAGGGTTTAGGGTGTTATGTCCAAAGGCAATCCAGGATTTAGGGCTTACGGGGCGTGGAACAGTCCAGGCATGTTAACGTCTAGGGCTTATGATAAATGAGCATGTGCCACTGCCATATTTTTTGGGGGGGAAGCGGGAGGTGATCTAGTCTTCCCTACGACTCCGCTATAGCTTTGGGGTCACCCAGTACCCAGTCAGATCTTCAAGGTGAGACGAAGATTTGTATGGACAAATGGGGTATAGGGTTTAGGGATACCATGTTGGGGGTCCCAAGCATAAGGATTATGGTCCATATAATATTGGGGTCGGCTTTGGGGTCCTCATGTTCAGGTAAACTACCAAATAATATAGTCAAGTCCTTCAGGGAGGGGATAGAAGGATCCGAAACATGATGGTCTTGCTCCCCTGCTCACCCGTTATGGCAGCCGTTGGGGTGGTTCTGATTGTGTCTTTAGAAGCACAAACAAGCCAAGCTGTGCCAAGAAGTCATGCAGCTTAGAACGCAATCTCATACACATGCCACCCCGTTACTCGACGTCCCCTGACGCTTCAAGTCAAATCTGCAGCTCAGGACCCAGCGTTCCCTGGGTCCGCCTCCTGGGACATACTGTTGATATGGGACATCTTGAACCACGTAGGGCCCCCCCACTGCCGTACGTACAAGGATTCACGGGACTTCGGGCATTGCAGGAATACCGGCGTCAAAAGCAGGCGCAGGCGAGTGTTTCCGAGTCCAACAAGCGGTACCCTTCATGGACCACATGCAGCATAAGCAGCCTCAGTATATACTTTACTGTACTGTTGCAGTTTCCTCATTTGTGTCTTGGGGCTTAAGGAAAGAAGGTAAGGCCAGGTGTTGAGCAATCTCCAATATTCCTTCTTTCCAAGTGGGCCGAACGTTTGAACAGGGTTATCGATTCTAGGCATTCGCTATATCGCATTACAGGGCAAACGGACTGCGAAGAATGAATGCACAACCGAGCAAGCCAGAATCTCACATGGACGATCCCATGAGCCGGCTGGATGTTCATTGAATCGTAGTACAAGTTTCGTACTGGAATCCATGTTCTCATGAGCCGGCTGGATGCTCACTAAATCGTAGTACAAGTTTCGTACTGGAATCGGCCTTCCCATGACCCGGCTAGATTTTGCAATAAATCGTAGCAAAACGTCAGTATGGGAATCGACGTTCCCAATCCAAACATTGGGGTTATCCTTTTTGGAATGCTATATCATTTTACACACCCGACGCCCTCACCCTTACGTTGCCAAGATATCGTTTCTCAGACATCAAGACGCAACAAATCCAGTGACCCGGAAGGACTCTTTCCTGAGGCGGAGTATATAGGTTATTGCTCACTTGCTTGTCAAGCGGTTCAGGGTTTAGGGATCAAGAGACATGTGGGGGTTCCTTCCATAGGCCGCCTTCAGAGATTCAGAATTTTTATGGATCCTGGGCAACATAGGGGATCTTTTGCTCGATCCGGTTGTAAAATCACACACCATGTGGGGATTTTACCGCGACCATATTTCTAAGGGGTCTGACCCTCGGAGGTAGCCAACGTCCCTTTGAACATGTCTTTCCAGGGAATGCTGGTGATTACTGGTTTCTGTACCTCTATGGCGCCTAACTCCGCGATCAGCATGGCAATTACAGAAAACTTGGCTGTGCCTTCTCGATCTCTGCCATCAGTTCGGTGACCTCCGGCGGGGGCCAGGCGACGGACACCTGCTGCCGCCAAGCATGGCAGCCAGTACCAAGAATGACAATCATGGATCTTTTTTGGGGGTTATAATGGGAAACTACTATTTAGGGTTCATGGTATAAGGATTTTCTGATCTTGGCTGCCATGCCGACACTATGTAAGCGGAGCATGGAGGTAGGCAAGAAACAATGTCCCCTCAATAACATCGATGTAGTGTTGGAACCCTTCATAAATAGGCCTAGTCCGTAGCCCACGGATTCCTAAAAGTAGCCGTACACATATGACTAGATATCATGGCAGGAAAATGAAGAATGTACCGCCGCTCAACACTCAGAATTCCTGTAGAAATCCAGATATGTTGGAGGAATAACTTCATGCACTGGGGCCCTGAAAGCGCGTGACAAGCGGCCAGGGAGCTATAACTTGCCTTGCAGGGACATGATTTGCAATGCTTAAATGCTAAAAACAAGTGGCAGCTTTGTTCTCGTAGTTCGCAGTCTTCTCCCAGGCAATTACAATCGCAGGATTGCGGGCCAACCCCCCCCCGCTTTGTTTTTTCTAGTTCGGGCACGGCCTGCGCATGAAAGTGAACACATCATCGTGGGCGCCAAGTATAGGGTTTTGTCACAACTGGTGAGCATGTGCAAGCGGATGCATCTTGATCAACGAGCAGATGCACCTGTGGATGGGCACTCTCCATGGTTTGGGCATGCCAGCCCCGAAACGTCTCAAAGTCATGAGAAGCCAGGCGATTGGAAAAGCTAGATTGGTTCGGCCCTTGCCGGCATATCTTTTCATAATAAGATTATTTTTCTCCAGCACGCCTAAACGCAGCGCTAGTCATTCTGCTAATTCTGCACATTCCCAGTTCAATAGCGGGCATAAGAAGGATCCGAGTCTTGGGAAGCAGTAGAATGTTGGAGAACAAGAAGCCTTCAATGTGCAAAAGTTTCTCCCAACAGTCGTGACCTCAAAGGGGAGGGCCTTCAAGGGTTTAGGACCTTGACTAGAATGCATGGCATACAGAGTTCTCATTTCTGGAACTCCTGGGAGTATTCTGACCTTGAGTCCAGGTCAGAATACTCCTAGGAGTTCCACAAGACTATGAGGATATCCAGGGGAGATCCCTCTCATTCCAAGCAGATGTGTGACGAATATTTGGGGACACATTGTTTTGGGGAAGCCTGCCTTACAGATTCTGGGAAGGCTTCACGGGGGAGAGCGCTACCTTCTCGTCTATTCATAGCTCGGTCGGGGTATTCCGAGTATACATATGAGCCATAAACTACCTAGTAACACCCCTAATAACCCCCATTGTAATCCCTAAGTAATCCCCTATGAACCCCCCCTTAAGGAGTTTAGACTATAGTACATATATACAAATATGCCAGCCTTTGTCGAGGAGGATGTAGACGCAGACACAGCAGCATCATCCTGGGCGCGGAGTTCTTTGTAGATATGCAAACCTCAAACACCTAAAAAACATGCACAATAACAAAATAGCAATAATCGTAATAATACGAATGATAATAATAATATTATGATGATAGTAATAAATGCTGTTGCACGTCCAGCTAAGGCACTTTTTTCGACTCCATGCACTGCATCTGCCATTCCCTTGGTCAGTTGAAATTCAGGCTTCAAGCTGTTTCGGCTGTTATGCACACCGCTGCTCTCCAGAGCACAGCACGCAACCCAGACCTGCAACTGTTGGCTGTCGGCGTTGTCAGTGATTATGCCAGAAAAAGCTTGACGCTGCTCGCATGCCCAAATGCTAATGCTGCTGGAAGACTGCTCCCCTGGCTCATTGTCCGACAGCTCCTGCCAGCAAGATTCACCCCTATCAATTTTACACTCTTAGCCCCAGCAATCTGCGTGAATCCTCCACGGGCGACTGGCCGTCAGAAAGACGCGTGCTCGCATTTGAAAGACGAGGGGGTCGGTGATTCCTGGGACAACGTCACATCTGATACTAGATGAAAGCCACTTGAAAGCATGTGAAAACACAGAGTCTTTAGCAAGGCGGCACGTTCTGGACAGCAGCAAGGTTGACAGTTGAAGGTCGCGGCTCTGGCCTGTAGAAACTCATGAGGCAGAGATCATGGTAGTTAGGTCGAACAGCCATACCACTGCGTGGGCGCCCGGCTGTTTCTTAAGCAAGACCTTATAAGTGTTTGCCCGGAACGCCCCAGGCAGAGAGTCCTGCTGCATGGCAGGAGCAAACCTCAGTTGAAGCAACGCAGCCCTTGTTGAGAGCCCACTCCCTTGCCCGACTAGCGCATTCCCGGCTGCTCACTTTCGCAGCTCGAATCTTCATGCTCTGCGAGCTCAAGCGGGCCTTGCCACATTATTGTCTTGATCATGGCTCATTTGCAGGATCAGCTCACAACTCCCGGCCTTGGCTTTTGTCAAGTTGCTCTGCAAGCTCAAGAGACAGTTGCGAGAGGAAGAGGATCTGCGCACGCTGCTCGAGCGGCCTTCACGACATGTTGGAGAAAGGTTGCTACTGGAAACACCCGCAAAGAAAATCTCGATGTTGCAGAGCAACCTCCAGCTCTCCAGCTTTTGCTCAGCCCAGGCAGTTGCCAGCCCATGGCAGCTCAAATCTCGATGCTCTGCGAGCTCAAACGGGCCTTGCCACATTATTGTCTTGCACATGGCTCATTTGCAGAATCAACTCACAACTCCCGGCCTTGGGTTTTGTCAAGTTGCGCTGCAAGCTCACAAGAGAGCTGCGAGAGGAAGAGGATATGCACAGACTGCTCGAGTGGCCTTTAACACATGTTGGAAAAGGTGACTACTGGAAACATGCGATTTTCTCTTTGTTGCAAAGCAACCTCCAGCTCTCCAGCTTTTGCTCAGCCCAGGCAGTTGCCAGCCCATGGCAGGGGTGCGGCGCCATTGTGATTGAAATCCGTCTTGCTTCGCATTGATTCTTAGCAACTGCTTTCCTGCCACAGCAGCGATGACAACTGAATGCTACAAGCACCCCTGTGACTTTGCTCGTCCCGATGTGGCTCGCCATGTTCCTCATTTTTCGGGTTACAAAGCCATTCCGGCGTCACTTTTATCTTCCTGTTTTCCAGCAGATCGCACATTCTCTGTGTCAGTGACTGCTTTCAAGTCCATACAAGGCTAATATACAACCCCACCTGGCAACGAACAGGCAGCCCAACGGATAGAAGTGTTTCAGCTGAAGCAAATCCCTTTGAACCAAGAGCTGCTGCAGGACTCGTTTGTTCATTCACGTTTGCGGAACCTGAGCATCCTGTGACAAAGGCTAGCTTGGAAATTCCTGCTGTTGGAAACTCCCGTATGTGCAAATGGCTTCTCATTGTCATCGCAACTGTTTGGTGCCACTTGAGCATCAGCATTAAGCCAAGACCAGGGACATCCCAACGACGTTGGGGATAAGAAAGGAGGTACGTAAAGTATTGGCCAAGAATGGCGGGCGCAAGGAACATGGATCCAAGACTTTGCCCCCAGTTCGGGCTGTAATGCTGCCGTCCAGACGCCTGATGCAAGTTGGATGGTATCCCTAAAGCCCGAGCACGTCCTGGGCTGGTGGATACAAACAACTACATGACCGCATTATTTTGGGGGCTCCAGTCTACACCTCAAACAACCCTCCTGCACAAACGTAGCCATCAACAAAAACAGGATCATGCTGCAACAGTGGTCGGATGGCAGAGGTCTGATGTAAACAGCAGGCATCGGAGGAAAGGAAGGTACCCTCATCAAACGTGTACGCCAGAATGCTGAGACTTCCAATCAACATGGTGGTGAAGGCGTCGAGATTGCAGCTTAGGTGGGAGCGGCCCCCCCTAGGTTTTAGCAGCAGCAGTAGTAGTAGTAGTAGTAGTAGTAGCCCATGCTTTCTGGCCACTGGTCTCTGGAGAACTCGTGCAGCGATCCTCTGGAACAAGCAGAAGGCTGGCATCCTCTCCATAGGTTGCAAAGATATGAACGCAAAGCTCATGGCAGGAGTGAATCAGCTTTTATATAACTGCCTTAGAGAAGAGCCAGACATGCAGCCGGCAGAGCTGTGACCCTGCCAGAACGGAGCTGTCGCGCACAGCCCTTGCTACTTTCTAGGGGCGGGGGACGTAGGAGTCCCCCAATTCCGCTGGTGAATGGTCTCACTCACGCACACCTCAGCCAAGCTATGGAAGACATCAACTTTGCAGCCGCAATCTAGCCAAAAGTAAAATCCAAGCACCACAGTAAACCTTTTTTGTACTCAGAAAATGCAACCTGTCCACGAGGAAGCTTTTATGAAGGCTGTAATCCAAGCATGGCATATGAGATCTTCCAAGATTCCGAGTCGTAGTGGGGATCCTAGCGAATTTGGGAAGGTCCACGCGCAGCTTGCGACGGGAGATGGGAAGGAGAAGTTTGGACTTTACAGCTGCTTGATGTGCTGCACGCGAAACCTGCTTGCCTGGCTACAGCAGCTTAGTTCCCGACCAGGCAGCGACACCAGAGAGGCATGACTCCTGCTATCATTGTGGCTTCTGCGTTCACTGTTGTAAATAGTTCTTCTTTTGGCTGAGTGCATCCCATCATGGCTTGAACTGTCACTGCCGTTCAGCTCAGGATTTCTACCCTCACCGTCCTCCTGCTTTCTATTATTCACACTGAGCAACTGGAAAAAACATTTTCCCCGGGAATGAATTCTTCGTTTTGCTGAGCGGATCTCGTTGTGACTTATGATGCTGTAATCAGGAGCTCCACCCTGAATGTTTTCCTGCCTGCTATTGTTCACACTTAACCATTTAAGAATCCCCAGCAAATGATTCTTCATTTTGCCGAATGCGTGCCATTGCAGCTTCAACTGTCAATGCCTTTGTGCAAAGGATTTCCCTACACTCATCGTTTTCCTGCCTGCCAGCGTGGGCGCCGTGTTGATGCCTTCAACTAGCTTCTAGGGCAAGACGCATGTAACAATGACATTGGGAGCAAGTCTTCTGGGTCAAAAAGGGAGTGATGCTAGCTAGGGATGCTAGGTCACCTAAACTTCAACAGCCAAACGGAAGAAAGAACACGTGAAGAGTTTATTCGCCTCTCTCGATCTTCTTCCGTTGACACCTGCAGACTCTCATAGCTAGCAAGCATGTCTCCTCATCCTTGCACTGTCCCTTTCTACCAGTTCCTCCTGCGGCCAGACGTCCTATTCAGCAAACCCTGGCTAGGGCTAGGGACCATTCTTGAAGCAGCTGCTGTGGCGTGCTGCGGTTCTGGGTTTTCGGGAAGGTGTATGATCTGAGCTGTGTTCAAGGCTTGGGGTTGGGCCCGAACACGATCTTGGGATCATGAGCAAAAAGACTGAAACTAATCTTTAGCCCTGCATGCTAGCGGCTTCATTACCAACGGCACGAGGTGTTCCATTTATTCACCAGTTGGCTGCAATCTTTAAAATTTGTTTGGGGTCTGCAAAATGGCAACCCTGAGAAAGCATGTCAGACCCCACGCTCTGAGCTTCTTTCCTTTGCATGAAACTTCTGCAGCAACATCCTGCCAAGTAAACTGAACAACTGTGAACCCGCAAAAGAAGAGCTGGTAAGCATCTGGTAAACCACCGGGTGTGATGAGGCATCTACAGCATTCCTGTTAGTTCGCTGCGGGGTCTCAGCAGAGTGCAAGGGACCGGCTTCATAGTTCAAAGGCGTTTTGTCAATTGCGCAGACCTCAGCGACAGATTCAACAACACCGCCGTTAAGGGACGCCACACTGGAACACGGGAGGCCACAATCTCATGTTAGCCATGCGTCGCGTACAAGATTACACCGATGAACGCTTAAACACAGTGAACTCTGCGTCCTTAGCCACGTGCCATTAGCCTTGCGCGAAACCTATTTAATCCCGAGTATTCCAGAACCCGGGACGGATCCAATCTCTAATTACATCCTGAAACAAGTTCTCTAAACCTGCAAGTTTCACCAGAAAATCTGAACACTGCCTTGGAGCCACGATGTAGTTCTTTTCTGGGTGGCATATTATTACTATAACCCCCTATCAAGACACCCAAACAAGGCGGAAAAGGAACTTCACAACCAATTTTGGGCAAAGCTTCATACTGAAACACTTCCATCGAATCCCGAAACACGACACGCCTCCTCCGTGCTTGTAAGGCGTATGCCATTAAATTCCTGGAACCAGGTATGAAGGCTCGGGGTCTTTTCGGGTTTAGGGGATTGGATTTAAGGCTAAATGTTCAGGATTTAGAATTTGGAGGATTCTTCCCCTTGGGCTCAAGCTTTGCCCACAATTAACATTGGCTTCTGGAAATCTCAGGGATGCAGCGGCGGAAAGACTCCGTTTGAGGAATGGAGAAAGGTCAGCCACACACATGCGTGGCGGTAGATGCGGAATAATAGAAACAGAGCAACTACAATCAGGTGAATAGCATTGGGTCGCAGACTGTTTCCGCATTGTTGTTTTCGTCGTTTTTGTAGTTTTCCCCGCTTCCGTTCATTGGAGTCTAGTAGTTAATGGCAAAAGTGATGCAAACTGACGAGAAACCATGAAGAATGATAAAGCGAATGAGAATGATGAACATAATGGAAACTGATGAACATGATGCGTAAGGAAGCATGAATATCATGGAGAATGATGAATACACCCTTTACTAAATATGCTTGGTCTCCTGACTTTATGCAAGTCTCAAACACCGGCTAAATTGGCTGCAAATCTGAAGGATCATTCTTTGATCCGGTTGTCCTTCTTTTCTCTGGATAAAGCCCTGCGATGCGCGCGCCAAATTTAAATAAAATTATGGATTCCCGGGCTCCTTGTTTTCTCCATGCATGTCCGTCACGATGTGTGCTTGAAATTAAGTTGGGGATTCTCAAGTATTGCGCTATACTAGTTTGTGCGTACCATCGTGTGTCAAAGCTTTGAAGAAGACATGTCAGTCTAGCACTTGGGATGTAATATTTGGGGTTTGAGGTTCTGGGTTCAGAGAAGAAGGATGAATTCTAGCCTTCAGAGAAGAACGATATATGCAATATTTAGTATATACACTGTGGGATTTGAGGTTCTGGGTTAAGGAAAAAAGGATGTATGTAATACTTGGTGAGTACTATTTTGGACTTGAGGTTCTGGGGTAGGGGTAAAAAGGTATGTGTAATATTTGGTATATTCCATTTGGGACTTGAGGTTCTGGGTTCAGGGAAGAGAGATTTGTGGAATACTTGAGATATACTATTTGGGATCTTTTAAGGTTCTGGGTTCGGGGCAGAAACATGTATATAATACTGGGCAAGTACTATCTGGGGTTTGAGTTTGGATGAAGGAATATGGGCGTTAAACCTGGGAGTCTCTTGTAGTGTAGCACTTGGGGCTCGTTGTTTTGATCAAGGTTTAGGGACAAAGCGTGAGCATAATGCTTAGGTTTTGTACGGTTGCGTCATTTTGGATCGAAGGTTTAAGGGAAGACGACAGCCTGGTGGTCCCTTGAACTTGACAGGCGTCAAGCGGAGACGTTGTCAGAAGACACGCCGCCAGGAAGGCCAAGAAAGCGCAAAGCAGAAGAAGATTATGAGTAAAAGTTAACTTTGAATTAGCTGCATTCTACCTTTCAAGCTGGACACTGCATTGCACTACGTGCATGAGAAGCTAACCTGCGTTCAAACCTCTACGCCAAAACAACGAGTGCACTTAGCATAGCCGGAGCGCCCGAGCAATACAGAAATGCACACATGCGCATACGGTTAAGTGATTCGGCCGCCTTGGCACGGACGGCCTTCTGCCTGCATATAGCATACAAGCCCATGTGTTGCATGTGAATAGTGATTCATGCGATTGTTTCTTCATCTCAAATGGCTGTAAGTCGAAAAATTTTGTTTTGGCCTGGAGAGCGTCAAGATGCGGTTGCTCTGAATGCAGTGAAGACATTCGTTGGGCTTTGAGGCACGTTTGTAAAGTGTTAAGTTCCTTAGAGGGTGTAGTGTCGCAGACCGAGGGTATGTTTTCCGGTAGATGGAGCCACGCGGCGAGCTCAGGCGTTAGCAGAACTTCGCTTTGTGAAGTTGGAGTTTCAAATTCACTTTGCCAAGATCGAACTTGGCTGTTAGGGTTTGGGGTTTAGGGCTTAGGATTTGGGGTTTGGGTGTAGGGTTGTAGTTTTGGGGTTGAGGTTTGGGTTTAGGTTCTCAGGTAAGCTAATCGCACACGCGCTTGTTTTTTGAGTTTTGGCAGCTGCTAGCTGCAAGACTGTACATACATGTACTAGTTAAAATCAGGCCCAGATCAGTCTGAGCATGAAATACAAGATTTTAATCAAAAATGAGCCTTAGATCAACTTAACGTGTCATTATTGGAAGCTGAAGCCAACATAAGCAACCAAGATTTCAGATAAGACAACATCAGGAGTATCGTTCACCCACGTCATGGCCCATGCTGAGTGCTCACAAAGTAGAAAACAAGTAAACATGCTTATGCACAAAGGCACAAGATACAGACGCTCACCAACTTGACACCCATGCTAAACAAGCACTACTGCGGACTGGCAAACAACAAGTAAGTTTCCATTATGGCTCAGAGACTTCAATGTTTTCAGTCTGCACGCCAGGCCATCATAAGGGCTTTTACAACATGCAGTCACGAGAAAAAGTGCTACCGCAAGCACATACTCAACTGCAACCGTAATTATGTTTCATCACCTCATGCCATGCGTGCTCAACTGTCAAGTCCCAAGTCAAGTCAGCACTGCTTTGATTCTAAACAATGGTATTGCAAAATGTTCAGCAAGCACCAGCTAACGAATCCATGGCCCCCAACCTTTGAAAGCATAACGGTACTACAAGTTCAAACACCACTCACGCAAGGCCAAGACAACATATCCGACAAGCAGCATGCGCCAACTTTCGAACACAACTCAATGGAAGGGCTGAAGGGCCAACACCCAGCGGCTGCAACACAACGCTGTCACAACACAAACGTGACACATGCCCTTGCCACTCGCCGCTCGCTTCGACACTTCAAACGCGCATCACGGCATCATGGACAAGCCCAAGTGGGTCCCCGATCCAAGAGCAAATCATGAACGCATGCACGCATGTGATTCAGATTCAGGTCAACTCCATCTATGTAACAAGCCAACATCATATCCAACATGTCACGCGGTCTGTCGAATGGCCTGCCACACTGACTGCTTCTGTCAATCTCAAACCTGGTCCTCGAGCAACTGAAGCACTGGCTCTTGAAAAAAACGGGCATTGGCTATCATGAGCAACACTCACAGCTGGCCAGCAGTCACTGGCAAGAATCACGACGCCTCAATTTCCGTGTGGATGTCTTCAAGTTCCCGTTTCTCTGCAAGTTGCTCAGAAGGTAGATCAACTGATGGCCGATAAGAGGAACATACATGCTGTTCAGCACATTTCTTTTTCTCGGAACCTGGCATCGTTCTCATAAACAGGAAAGCCACACACAGCAATTACCTCCTCGAAATTTGCCGCGCAATTAAAATCATATGAAACCCTAGAATCTATCTAAGTAATCTTACTGTAAGCGTTTGAGCCTTATTTGAGCCTCTAATAAAACCTTAAACCTTGAACCCTGAACTCTAAACCCT
>CAJNIZ010044387.1:38943-50431 GCA_905231905.1 Symbiodinium pilosum
GCTCAGATGCTCACATTTTCACATGCCTGACTGCATTGAGTAGGGTAAAGTAGCATGTTCTGCCGACCCCCATCGGTCAAAGCCGCAAATCACGCGGCCTTCTGCCGCGCAGCTATAATTATTAGGCAGTCGAGAAGTTCAATAATAGGCGCATACAAAAACTAAGAAAGCAGACCTGCTTTTCGTACTCTGCGAGAGACATTTGTTGGAAAAGCCGACAAGTCGAGCAACCATGACAAACGTTGGAGATTCTCACTTTAGTAGCTCGACGGCGCTGCGCTGCAAAGAGCAGTCTGCCTGCTAGTGGGTCTGGTAGGTGTTCTTTCAGTCCACGTCGAAGCAACCAAGGACGAGAGCTGGAAGTTGTAGTTGTGGTTGTGGCTAAGTGCCAAACGAAGGCCAAAACCTGCAAAGCTTTCACGCATCAACAGCTCGAACTGAGTATGCGGCTCCGCCGGATGTGTCTTCAGAGCCCACTAATGCAGCTGAGCCAGGCGTTGCGCGCATATGCCACAAGAAACTACCGTAAAAAAACTTTCGCCTTCAGGTAGAAGACTCAGGCAAGCCAGTCTCCAAGACCAGGAACTGCGCTCTATTGGCTACCCGTCTACGGTTTACACACAGTTTTCACAATGGCTGCAGCTGGGTTACGCTGCCGGAGGTTTCTGTTTCAATGGGATTTTAGGTCGAAATCACTTTCATTTACAGACGGCAGATCTTTGAAAGTCCAGGCCCAGCTGCGTCTTCGCGACCCCTCACAGAGTCTTAGAGACTACAATCCAGCAGACACGCACGTAGGACAGTGAGAACTTTGTAAAAATGAAGGATCAGCCGCCGGCAGGCTTACTGTCCCTCTCTCTCTCTCTCGGGCCAAAACGGGCAATGACCGCAATGTTGCAGCTGACGTGCATGCCAAAAGCGGGCAAGTCCTGAAGGATCAATGCAGCTCTGAGAGGAAAGGAATTAATTAAGTTCAGCTGTACCAGGGCGGAAGGCAGGTCTGAAAGCTGAAAGTTTCAGCGCCAGCTCCAGGGCTTTCTTCATCAAGACTGGCAGCCTACTTCCATATCAACACAGCACGGTGGCCTCTACCAAACAAGGAAAAATGCAAAAATGCTCATGTTCTGCGTGATAGAGACATAAAGATTTGGAAATGCTCTGAATCATGGCTGTTGTTGGTGTCGTTCCAGCTCTTTTTCTTCTGCCTGACTTTTTCACCTTGGAACGGAATTCTAAGAGCCTTTGACTCCCCAGATTGGTTTTGACCGCAGAGTATTTCTCTCCGCAATAAAAATTCAAAAAGACAAAGACAAGCAACTTGTGCAGCTGTTAGAATCCACTTACGGTCTCTTGTATTTTCAATTGTAACAGGGAGAAGGTCACCTAACTCCAATGAAGTTCGTCCTAAGTTTAGTTTTTTGGTTAGGTCTCTGATTTGAATTTAGGACTACCGAAAAACGTACCACACTGGAGTTGTTAGAGGGTCTAGCTGAGTCTAGCTTGGAGCGTTAGAAATTCAACTTGCTTGGGCGAGCCGCAAATAGCCTTTCCGAAGTCAGCTTAATGGAACACGCTATTGCAATGCACTGCTGCTGCCACATTTACTGCTTTTCTCAGGACCAGAAAGTTCTAAAGAACTTTGAGGCGGCCGTTTTGGCATAATCGCATGTCTAGATGCTTCATGAGAATCGGACAATTGGATCTTTCTAATCTGATCTTACTTCCATATTGTCTGTTTTGGTTGAAATCTTGCACACAGTCCACTGGCGTTCACTAGCCATGTCCACCACAACCAAAGTTATGACAGAATGTGACCTCAATGCGTCTTTGGTGGCGCCTGTGTAATAGTTTTGACCAGTCGATTCACCATGCCCTGCAGTTGCAGCAGCAGACGGAAGATGTGGAACGCGCTATATGTTATTCACGTCATTACATTCGGATTGCCTATTAGTGTCTTGTGCATTCCATCCGCGTTGTAGGTGAAGGACTCACAGATTAAAAGAAGTACCCAGACGTGCGAAAAAAGGACCGACATCAGCGCTAGATGTGGTCGAGCATGCTGGAACAAACAGGCCGAGAGCTCCAGACGTCTCTCCAAAGAACAAAACGAATCTTACAAAACAGATCGGTTCTTGCTCGCAAGCAGCCGCGGAAATACGCCTTTCCACCTCAGCGTGAACGGCCGCTTCAAAAAAGACCACCTTAAGGCACCATATTGAAGCCACTTCTGTTGTTTTGTTTTTTTTTGCGGCCCGCGGCAGTCGGACGGGCGTCATAAGCTGGAGAACATGCGCGCGGATTGGAAGCGGCAGATGCTGCAAAGAATTGCTAAGAAGATCGGGTCAACCACTCCCTACCCAGCCGCGCCGCCCAGCTCCACCAGCTCTCCCACCCACCCAGCTCGCACAAGCTCCCGCGCCCGCCTTCCGCACCAGTTTCAGCAGGTAACAATCAAAAAACTTTAGTTGCTGCCACGGCTGCCAGGCCTTGCCAGGGCCTGCCAGGGCCTCAAGCCGCCTGCCAGGGCCTGCGTATTTAACTGCCCCATTCCTGGACAATGATGCTTCCTGAAGGCATTTGTCAAAAGCAGTTCCAGCTCACTGGTACTTCAATCCTCTTTCTCAACTTAACGAGCTCAAGCTTGCTCGTGATTTCAACATTTGGCTGGACAGGTCCCCAGCGCATTGAAATTCTCGGACGCGCCGTCCAGGGAACAATGCGCACCTCCCAGCCAGGTTTCATGCTCAAGTCGGGGCATGATTAACTAATCGCACGCGCCGTGAGGGACTGGGCTGGGAGGAAGGCCACGGCACGCGCAGGAGACACACCCAATCAAACCATGCGGGATGTTCACTTGCAGGATACCGTCTTGCTGGAATCATGCGCCTGAAGGATTCGACTGCACTTTTTGGACCCCCCGAGTGAAAAGAGAGTCCATGTGTCCGCCTGCGTTGTGCTGCACTTTTTCTAAGTTATCAATCCAATTTTGATTTGATATTTCTGATGGAGATTTGAGCGAGTTGATTGCGCTGCGTACAGAATAAGAACAAACTCCCCCGCAGGGGGAAGGTTTATTATTCTTGCAGTGTACGCGAAAATTGTTGGCAATTTTCCAAACTCACTTTCTCCGTGATGATTCATGTCGCAGGATTTCATGAAATCGTTTTGTACATGATTTCATTCTTGCAGGATGCGCGAAATCGTTCTACCTTTGAGTTGGCTCATGCAGGAAGTGAAAATTTTTCCCGCCTACCCAACCCTTCGAATGGATCTGTGGGGAGGGAAGGAAGGAATACTACGCTTTGATTGTGAGGGAGCTAAGGAGCTACTAGGTTTTATGTTAGTACTCCAAATGAAGCCATAGCTATTTTTGATTAAGAATGTAATAAGAAAGTAACAATAATAGTAGTGGTGGCATGTAGTGGCAACAAAACTGGCAATTGTATGCAGGAAAGGTAGAAGGAACAATCATCAATAACTCCGCTCAAATGGTCCAGATGCAAAACCTACATCCTAAACCCCCAACCCCAAATCCCCAATCCCTAAATCCCTAAGCCTCAAACACCCTAAACCAAACTGCGGCCCCTAGCTAGACCCTATGGACCCCGGGTAGCCGACTGTCAAGCTCAAAGTTGCAGACTTGCCTTCAGTGTCTTCAGTGGGTCAGCTGTCCTTACACAGAGCCTCAGGCAGTCATGATTTGTCATCAACACACCAGCAAGCTTCACAGATCCTCGATCAAATTTCTACCTTTGAGGCTCAACAAAACTAGCAACTCAGTCCCAGAAGAACCCAATGATTTGCCAAAACCCTTAGCGCAACCTGAACCTGGAAGCTTAAACCCTAATCCTGTGGCTGGCGCTTCTGCAGCTGCTGCCACTCGCTGTGCAGGACGCGGGGAAGGGTTTAGGCAGCACTGACAAAGTGCTGGCAGCACTGAAAAAGTGCTGATGGGTTTGTGAGGCCCCCGGCACTGAACAAGTGCCGTAGGTTCCCAGCACTGAAGAAGTGCTGCAGGCTCCCAGCACTGAAGAAGTGCTGTAGGCTCCCCAACCCCCAACAACCCCCAAATCAAGCCCCCTGCTTACCAGGACGCCGATGCCGCTGCCACCGTGACTGTGCAGGCGAGTAGGGTAGCTCTGCTTGCTTTTTTGGGGCAAGGGTAGGGTTAGTTTAGGGTTTAGGGTTTAGGGTGAAGGGATGCTGCTTTTGCACAGTCATGCGCACACTGTAAACCCTAAACCCTAAACCAAGCGATTGGCAGGCTGCCTGGGCGCGCTGCTGCTGCTGCTGTTCGCATGCTGTCCCTGGATTCGTAACTTGCATGCATTGTTGGGTGCCCCTTCTTCCCAAAATCCTAAACCCCGAGCCCCGCTAACCCTAAACCTTTCTTGGGTCGAATCCCCATTCCTACCCCATTCTTCGGCTTCCCAAAACCCTAACCCCTAATCCGAAATCCTAGACCCTAAACCCTAAACCCTGAACCCTAAACCCTAAACCCTAAAGCCCTAACCCTAAACTAACCCCTGAAATCCTAAACCCCTAAGCCCCCTAACCCTAAACCCTAAACCTTTTTGTTGGATCGAATCCCCATTTCTGCTCCATTCTTCCGCTTCCCAACACCCTAACCCAAAACCCCTAACCCTGAACCCTAAACCCTAACCCCCAACCCTAAACCTTTGGAATTGTGGACCTCATTCGGATTGGGAGGTAACTGTGGTTTCCCAGGTTGATTGCTGATTTGCACCTAAGGGCTATTCAGTACAGGAGATTCGTGGTTTGGAGGTTTTGAAACCTCATGTGGTTCAGCAATTGTTTCCACCTTCGATAGCCGCAGCGTGTGAGGCCAGAAGCAAGATGGTAGAGGGGTATAAGTGTAGGTCAATCATGGGGCGCCAATAGGAACGTATAGACACCACACATAGTTTCTGGAAGGCCTATGCCAGGGTCAAGGTTTGCAATTGTCCAAGGGTCGGGTTACAAGGTTTGGCATTGAACAACACAATTGCTTCTGTGGCCTCGCCGTCCTCGTGCATCTAATTACAGTCTGGGGCTGTAGCCTGGCATCTAATTACAGTCTGGGGCTGTAGCCTGGTCAAAGCATTTGACTCTAATTACAGTCTGGGGCTTCAGCTGGTCCTTCATTTTACAGTTTGGGGCCATAGCCTGCTCAGGGCTGGGGCCATAGCTGGGGCCATTTCATTGTAGGCTGCTTGCAATCTCTTGTGCGCTGCCATGGACTTCCGCGGCAAGGCTGCTCCACCTAAGACTGCTCCGCCCAAGGCTGGTGCTGCGAAAGCAAGGCATCAGGGCAAACCATCAATAGGGGGATTGGGCTATCTGGTGTGAGAAGCAGCTTATCCCTCGTAGCAATTCCCGGTCTAGAGGGATTGGGCTTTTGCAGGGTTTAGGGTTTAGGGTTTAGGGTTAAGATCCGGTGTGAGCAGTAGTTGATCCCTGATAGACAGGTCCCGCTCTTCGGCACACGGACCAGCGCGAGAGCGCCGAGTCGAAGAGCGAGCAAGTGAGAGAGAGCGCCTCAAGGACCTCGTGGACAGCCAAGCCACTCACATAGGCCGACTCGAAGCCGAGATCCGAGAACTGCGTGCCAAGAATGAGGCTTCCGAAGCACAGGCATTGGATGCAACAAAGTTGTTGGACGAGCAGGCGAAGTCTCATGAGAAGGAAAAGTCCGAGATGGAGTCCGGCTACCTGCAGGAGAAGGCGCAGCTTATGCTGGACTTCGAAAAGGAGAAGGCAGACATGGAAGCCAAGTTCGTGCAGGAAAAGATGGATCTGAAGGCCGAGCATGCCAAAGACAAGCAGGACACTAAGATGGAGACGGAGCGGGCAGGCCATTTGGAAAGCTCCCAGCAGCGCCTTACCTTGCAGACTGTGCAAGGAGAAAACAGGCATCTCAGGAGCAAGAACGAGGACAGATGTTGAAGAAATTCAGTTGTTCTGGTTTACGGTTTTGGGGTCGACTAGGGACTTGGAATAGGTGTTTAATCTGATTCTCTGGAGGGCCTCCTGAGCAGGGCTACTCGTGCGGAGGCCAAGGCCCAGGAGTATCTGGAAACGCTGGACACAGCCACGCGGATTCGCATCGGCCTGCAAGACCAGATCGGAAGTCTCTGTCGGCAGATCAAAGATCTGGAGGCTGCAGCAGCGCGGGCAGCTTCTTCGTAGAGCTCCTTCTGTAGGTCCGAGCCCTGTAGGTCCGAGAAAGGACTCTGTAGTCCCGAAAGGACAAGTAGCTCAGTCCCGAAAGGACAAGTAGCTCTGTAGTCCGAAAGGACAAGTAGATTAGAGGCAACCAAGGCATAGGAGGACAGCAGCAGCAGCAGCAGCAGGCAGCAGGCAGCAGGCAGGAGCAACAGCAATAGCCAACAGCACTAGCAGCATCTCATGGCATGGTTGCCTCACGAGGGGTGGAACGTTCTTGAACGGGTGGCGTGACGTTTAGGGTTGTTTATTATGCTCGAGTGAAATACTAGGATAGGGTTTAGGGTTGTTCAGGTGGATGAAATATACTAGGTATAAGGTATAGACTAGGATGCATAGGGCTTAGAGTTGTTGCCAGGTTTTTCACGCTCACCCGTTCCTTTTTCGGCTAGCGCACAGATGCCGTGGAAAAAAGTGAGTCTTGCTTGCTTCAAGCCTGACATTGTTTAAGGCAGGGTCCCCTGACCATTGACAATAGTAGTTAGGTTTGTGGGCCGAGATTCCAGCAGCCTCACGGTTTAGGGTTTAGGGTTTAGGGTTTAGGGCATGCTCAGCCCCCACATCCAAAACCAACCCCAGAACCTTGAGCCTTGAACCTTCCCCGCAAGCATCTGCGCCCTGAATATTCCACCAACACACCTAAACCCTAAACCTTCCTAAAACCCTGAATCCTAAACCCTAAAAATCCCAAACCCAAAAATTGAATCGTATAGAGCCCTTAACACAAACAAGAATTCCACTCTAGCCCAGGCAAGCTGCTGCCAACTTCTTTCCCTGATGCAGGCAGAGTGTATGGGGTTTAATTCATGTTTTGGTTTTGATTGGTTCTTCAGCACTTGGGAGGCCGGGTACCCGGCATAGACATGAGCATTTTGGATTGGAGGGTTTTTAATGTTGAGGATTGGCTGTTCGGCGCTTAGACATTAGACATTAGATAGGTTCCAAGAATGCCGGGTGCCCGGCGTAGAGATGGGCCATCATTGGACAACGTCTATGAGGTTTTAGTATGTAGGTTTTAGCCAATGGGAGCGCCGGGTTCCCGGCATAGACATGGGCCATCGATCGCAGGGCAACATTGCTTGTGGGTTTAAGGTTTAGCTTGGGATGCCGGGTACCCGGCATAGACATGGGCAGGCATGGATAGACATAGGTCAACTGAGGGTTTATATATGAACGTTTAAAGCTAGATTAGGTTTGGTTTTAGCGTTGCAGACGCCGGGTACCCGGCGTAGCTGACATGAGGCGATAAGCATCTATTGTATTGTTCGGCAGTAGCGTGATTTCAGAATCCTAAACCTAAATCCTAAACCCTAAACCTTCGAACCCAAAACCATTCTCGTAAACCTCAAACCACGCCGGGTACCCGGCGCTAGACCCCCAAACTTTTGCTCTAAACATTAAACCTTAAACCCTACACCTTCGAATCCAAAACCATTCTCGTAAACCTCAAACCACGCCAAAACCCTAAACCCTAAACCTTCGAACCCAAAACCATTCTCAAACCATGCCGGGTACCCGGCGCTAGACCCCAAACTGTGGCTTGCATTACAAAGGGCCTGGCATCGTCGCAAGCCCTTAGCTCTCTATCTAGTATCCAACCCGGCACCTCCCCAAAGGGAGAGACTGCATAGCGGCCCGCGCACCAAAGAACACAGCACTTAAATCCTCCCTCTGACATAGAATACCCAGCGAAGTTTTTGTCTTTGGGCTTTAGATATCACCTAGTTTAGGGCTAAGCTTAAAGATCCCCCCGTGCTGGGTACCGAGCGCAGCTTAGGTCCCCGGGCCAAAGTTTACAGATTACTAAGCTTACACATTGTCCCCAGAATTTACTTCCTAAGCCATGAACCCATCCTGTGCCCGAATACAATCGACCTCTCAAGGTCGCTGCAAGTGCCCAGCTCATCTGCCCTTCGAGGACAGGGAATTGAGGGTTCAGGCTTAGTTTAAGTTTAACAGGCTAAGGTGCAGTTTGGCTTCAGAAGCCACAGTCTGGGGTCTGGCGCCGGGTACCCGGCGTGGTCTGAGAATGGTTTTAGGTTCGAAGGTTTATGGTTTAGGGTTTAGGGTTTAGAGCCACAGTTTGGGGTCTAGCGCCGGGTACCCGGCGTGGTTTGAGGTTTACGAGAATGGGTTCGAAGGTTTAGGGTTTATAGGGTTTAGGATTTAATGTAGAAAGGTTTATATGCGCCGATCACTTGGCATCTTCTCAGTCCCTTGGCCGTAGCTTGCTGACGCCGAGTGCCTGGCAGTCCTGGTTAAGGGTGATCTTGTCCGTCCCCAGATAGCTATAGCAGGAAGGCGCTTCAAGCACCCATGTGACATCATTGGGCGCGAGCCTTGGGCTTGCAGCCGCTGAGTAGAGGCACTGAAGAAGTGCCTGAGGATTGGAGGGAGGCACTGAGGAAGTGCCTTAGGATTAGGATTGGAGGCACCCTAAACCAAACCCTAAACCCGAAACCAATGAATGCAGAAGCCCTGTTCTGCGATCAATCACTAGCAGTCAGGCGTGGACCTCTTCCTGTCATAGCTCATATTCTGCTGTGCATTCAGGACCTTAGGCTTCAGGGTCTGGGGTTGTGTGAAGGCCTGAGACCACAAGGTTTCAATCAAACCTATCATGTGAAGCTGGTGTTAATTCTGGTTTCATGCTGGGTAGGGATCCTACCCAAAACTGTGAACATGTCCGGGCCGCAGCAACATAATGGTTTTGTGATGTTGGGTCTGCCAGGACTTTGCCCTGGCAACTGCGCAGGCCCCAGATCCTTTGTTGTGACCTTGCGGGGGCAGCTTGCTTCCAGTCATTCGTCAAGACGTGCTACATTCAATTTCTGCTCTCAAGGATTGCACAAAGGGGAACAGCTGCGGATTTCCATTCAAAGATATTATATAGCCAGGTTCCCGCCCATGCTGTGTACCATTTTAAGCCTACCTTAGCAAGCACACTGGTATGGCAATTGTGTTGTTGAGGGATATGTCTGATCTGCCATCCATGGCACTGGTGGTCAAGGCCAAATGGGCGAAGCTTCTGCTTAATGGCACAAAAACTCTGGAGCTGCGTGGGAGAAGGACTTTGCGAACTGGTAGGATTGCGGGAACCTCCCAATTGTATGGTACAATTGAACTGGTGTCTTCTGAGCTGGTAGGGCGCAGGCTTGCCAGCGGAGAGCTGGCACGTCCTTTACATGGACCCTTCATAGCTGATTTGGTTGCGCAGCACTGTGTCCATGATCTTTCGACCATCCAGTACCGCGAAATCTGTGCGTGGAAGATGCGCAGGCCAATTCTGTATCGGAAGCCAAGAAAGTACACACACCCCAGAGGTGCGGTTACGTGGGTCCGGCTGTCAGGAAAGGTCACCCGCAGAGCTTGTAAACGTGCAGGGAAGATGGTGTCATCATCATCCTCATCCAGCTCAGCGTCAGCTCAGTCAGTTTCATCCTCCACCTCAACCTCGGAATCATCAGCAATGTGAGTGTGTAAAGTGCCTGTCGTCAGCTCTACCAGACGACAGTTGCGCGCAGGCGAACATGTTGCTTCAAGTGGTTGGCCGGATGTTGGACAGATAGCCTGCGAAGCTGCCACGAGACCCAATTGAGTGCTGAGCAAAAATAATGTGTGCTTAGCAAACGTGTGCTTTAGCAGTCTTGTCTGTGTGAGGATTGCCCGGTAGCAAGTTCCCAAATGGTCAAAGCTCAAGTGGGGCCAGCTCACATAAAATTATGTGTCCCAGGTCCGGTGCAGTGGTCCGGTGCAGTGTTGCAGCTGTCCACACCTCAGCTGATGCCAGGTTCATTTTAAAGACTCACTGCCAGATGTGCTGAACATGCCAGACCTGCTGGGAGATGCGACCTGAAGTTGTTACCTGTCTTGTCAACTTCAAGTTGCAGTTGCTGAATCGTGAGCCACTTGAGGCTCAGGTTTTGACAGCCTACCAGCTTTGCTTCCTGTCATTGCCTGTCATGTCTGGTCTGCTTGAGCAGTGGGCCGCTGCAGCTTGCCACAGCTTGGTAGGTGTTACCTACCTTACTTTCATCTGTAGTGTGGTGAGCCGGGTGCGGTAGGGTTATGTGGTTCAGTCCAGGATGTGTGGCCACATGTGGAAAGTGAGTATGATTCGTTGAAGAGCAAGCAGCCACCTGGTCAGACAGAAGGGGCATCAGGACAGGCATTCTCAGCGGAAAAAATCCTCACGGCCCTCAAAGGCCCGGCTATGGAGATCCGCAATGTTTGCTGCAACTTGGCCTGGACCAAGCCCCTGGCAGAAAGTCTGGAAGGTGACAAGCTGTCAATGTCTTTGATTCAGAAGTATGCTCACAGCGCCTTCTGGTGCAAGAAGGCCGACCAGCCCAAGGCTCCACAGCTTTGGCCTGCAGGAGTTGTCATCCCCATTGCCTGCCTGCAGCGCGAAGACCTTGCCCCAAAGACGACGTGGCTACGTTATGGAGCCGATGTTGCAGTTGCAGGGTTTTGGTATGCATTTGCTATCGCAAAAAAGATGAAGCTGCAGGAGGCAGAGATCAGCAGTTTCCGTGCCCTGGCCAGAAATGTGCCCATGACTTTTCGCTACTTCTCGAGCGAAGCAGAGCGCTTTGCAGCTTGCACTGAGACCTTCGATCAGATCGAAAGCTTGCGTGAGTACTTCGGCCTGGACTTGACGCGGCTAGTGTGTGTAGTGCAGCAAGCGCAGAAGTTTGTCCAGGCAGACAAGCTTGGGCAGAAAGTGCACAATCAGGACATTTCGGACTGGTTGCAGAAGAATGTCACATGGTCAGATGTGAGGCGTTGCCCTTCCAGCAACACTGTTGGGCAGTTGTTGTCGATAGGCAATGCGCTGGCGGATGCTCCCAAGGCTGTGGCAGCTATGGCGTTGGCGCGGGCGACATTTGGCCGTGACACGCTCTTCGATGAGTACTCCAAAGTGCTCATCCTGGTCCAGAAGGCAAGTGGCCCCAAGGAGCTCGAGTTTTTGGTTGAGTTCCTTGTTGTCAAGCTGTTCCGGGGCAGCGAGGCATGGTCCCAGGCGGAGTTGAAGGCAAAAGCGGGAGACACCGCCTTTGCCATCTTCGTCAGGAAGTATGCCGACTATCTCTGCGGCTTCCTCAAGGATCATGGTCTGGCCCAGAACCCACGGGCGCATGCCATCTTCTTTTCGCCGATGAGCTGGCACGAAGAGTTCCCTTTCTTGTCGATCCCGGACTTGTCGTGGACTATGCCCTTGTCCAAGCCCTTGCTGTTGGCCTTGGTTATCGTGCTGCAAGTA
>CAJNIZ010044388.1:27225-43356 GCA_905231905.1 Symbiodinium pilosum
TTTAGGGGTCTAGGGGTTAGGGGTTAGGGGGTCAGGGTTTAAGGTTTAAGGGTTCAGGGGTTTAGGCTTCAGGTTCAAGATTTAAGGTTCAGGGTTAGGCGTTCAGGGTTTAAGGTTCTGGGTGTGTGTTTTTTCAGAGTTTAGGGGTTCAGGGTTAAAGGTTTGAGGTATAAGGGTTTAGAGCCTAAGTTTAAGGTTTAAGGTTCAGTGGTTCAAGGTTCAGGATTTAAGGTTAGGGGTTTAGGGTTGACAAGGGAACTAAATTATCCCAACCCCTGTACGTAATCAGGATCCTATCACTATCAAATTACACAAGCAAGGTCGTATGATTTCCGGGGTTTGGTAACTCAAAGAACCTTTTACCCTGAGGCCCAAGCCGCAAGCAATAACCTAATCCCGTTCATACTTCGTGTGTGGTTAGGGCCGGGGGGGGACTGTGAAGTTCATGCTCCCTTGTTGGTTACCAGGGTCTAGGGTTTAGGATACCCATTACATGCGCCAAATATCCAAAGTACGCGAAATGGGCCTAAGTATGCTTGTGAGAACCTACCATGCGAGCTATAATCTAAACTCCTAGTATCCCCCTAAATGGTCCCTATATACTCCCCTCTAGAACCCCGTATACAACCACTCATTTAAGGAGTTTAGACCCTAAACCCTAAATTAAATCCCAAGCCCTAAACCCTAAACGCTATATAACCCCTTTAAGGAGCTTTGACTAAAGCTTATGTGGCTGTGACAAACTGAGGCCACGTCGGGCGCTGGGAATTCGTCGGGGCTCGGATCCAGCAGGCCTAGGTTCATCTGAGCCATTGTCTAAACTCCTAGTATCCCCCTTAATAACCCCTATAGTAGTCCCCTATATAATCTCCTATGTAACTTCCTTTTAAGGAATTTAGACTATGGTTCATCTGTAATCCACTTCATTAGACCTATAACAGGGTTTAGTTGGTTGAGGCGAGAGTCGGAACGGCATGAGTTGGGACAAAGCGTGGGGGGGGGCGGGGTCATAACGTATGTCTGTACCTAGCTTTCCCTCTGTCATGTCATCCCATTTATCGCAAAGTAATAGTTGTAACGTATGCTGTACCTGGCTTTCCCCTTGTCATGTCCTTCTGCTCATCGCAAGGTGAAGTGTTTCAAGCATATGTCTGTGCTGTGCTTCCCTCTCTCAGCTGTCTTTTCTTTTTATCTTTTGCAAGATGAAGGGAGGTGGCTTAACATACGTGCGTGCCTGGTTTTCTCCCTTTCAACTGTCATGCCTTCCTACTTCTCGCTGGGTGAAAAGGGCTGGTTTTAACATATGTCTGTACCTGGCGTTCCCTCTGTCATGTCCTCCTAACATATCTGTACCTGTTTTCCCCTTGTCATGTCTTCCTACTTCTCGCAGGGTGAAAAGGGGCTAGTTTTAACATATATCCGTTCCTGGCTTTGCCTCTGTCATGTCATGTGCCCTTCCAATTAGTTATCGCAAGGTGACAAACGGGGTGGTTTTAAATATGTGGTTTTCCCCTTGTCATATCTTCCTACTTCTCGCAGGGTGGCACGGGCTGGTTTTAACATATGTCCGTACCTGGCTTTCCCTCTGCCATGTCCTTCTAATTAATTATCGCAAGGTGACAAACGGGGTGGTTTTAAATATGTCTGTACCTGGTTTTCCCTTTGTCATGTTGTCCCACTTCTCGCAAAGTGAAAAGGGGCCGGTTTTAACCTACCCTAAACCCTAAACCCTAAACCCTAAACTGTGTCCGTACCTGGCTTTCCCTCGATCTGTCATGTCTCTGAGCTGAGATTTCTTTTTTTATTCTCGCAAGGTGCAATAGGGGCTGGTTTTAGCAGATGTCCGTACCTGCCTTTCTCCTGACTCGTAAGTTTTTCCTGACTTGTGGACATTTTCCTGGCCCCCGCCTTTTTGTGTTCTTGACTCGCGGCCTTTTTCCGGACTCGTGCCTCATGTCTTTCCTAACTGGCGCCCTTGTTCCAGACTCGTGCTTTTCTTTTTCCTGACGCGTTCCTTTCTTTTTCCTGACTCGTGCCTTTCGTTTTCCTGACTCATGCCTTATCTTTTTCATGACTCGTGCCTCTATTTCCTGTCTCCTGCTTCGTTCGGGCTTAGGGTTTAGGGTTCAGGTGTTGAAAGGTCCCTAAAAGTTCTAGACTAGAATACAAGCTTCAAACTAATTCCTCAGGGGATGAAAGTGATCTTCTCTCCTACTCACCAAAGGCACACGGCTCACATGTAGGGCTATGCAGCCAGAGCAGCCCAACATGTCCAGCACGACAGCAGCCCTGAAGCAAATTCAGGAACTGCCCGAAACAAAGATCAGGCTGAAGGCTTGAGCGGAAACAGCTGCTTAGGATAATGTAGGGTTCTATAGGGACACTGGAAAGCAAAATGGAAGCTCATACTATTTATGATTTAGGGCTTAAGGTTTAGGTTTCAGAGTTTGGGGTGTAGGGGTGTAAATGCTGTGTAACTTGCCCGTGCAGACAGTCAACCTGCCTGCTTCGCAGTCTCCAGTACATTACAAGCTGAACTCTCACAACATTGCTACATGTAAGTTGCGAAAGATGACAGGCACTTTCTGTACATGAGCGCGCCCAAGACGTGCTGTGCCAGGGCACAAGCTGTAGCAGTCAGACATCCGCGCTAGCTGCAAGGGGTCTTCGCCTCCAGCAACAACGCCGCCAACATGAAATTGGAGGATTCACCTCCACGGGCGCCTCTTGTGGAGCAGGAGCAAACGGCTTGCTGCTATGTGCCAAGGCTTCAATCTCCTCACACTCAGGCAGGCGAAGCAGCGGTAAGATTATGCTTGGACTGTCAGCAATATCATCCTTAGTTGCCAGGGATTTAGGGCATGGTGTCCAGTATCTGCGGCTTTCCCACGGTTAGCCATCAACCTTCTTGCTTGTATTAGGTATTATGCTACACCCCAAAAAAGTTTAAGCGCTTCCTTGTCCGCTGAATACCCCGAGCATTTTCGCGTGGAGTACTCAAATACCCTAAACCCTAAACCCTAAATCCTAAATCCTAAATCCTAAATCCTAAACCCTAAATCCTAAACCCTAAACCCTAAACCCTAAACCCTACAAGAACACGAATGAACTTCTCTCCGGTCCCAGAAGGAGACTTCTTGGGATCTGTACCGGGATGCATTAGGGTTTAGGGTTTAGGGCATTCTTGGGTCAAAGGTTATAGTCTCCTGAGGTAGATAGAATATGGGGTAATTATCTGGGGATCTTAGTATAATATACCCAAAGCCATTTTCTATCTACTGAAGGAGGCCTATAATCATAAACCCTAGACCCCTAAACCCCTGAACCCCTAAACCCGAAATCCCTAAACTCTTAGTCCCTAAACCCCAAACCCTAAAACCCTAAACCCACTGACAGCTGAGCATCCGCGGAGTGCTTCCCAAAGTTGCTGTTTAGCATGCCGTTCACACAGCCTCCATGCTCTTGACAGGTACATGTACCTGGTAGTTTAGGGTTTAGGGGTTGAGGGCTTAGGTGCTTCTCAGCATAAGGGGATCCCAATGCAGACCCGACCCAACATACTATATTCCTTATATTATGAGGACAAAATGGTACCGTAATTTTGGGAAACCGTAAACCCCTATGTATTCCCTACATGTCCTTTTTATCCCCTATATATCCCCTGTAATCCCTTAAAGGGGACCCCTAATTTGGGGAAAGCCCCACCTCCTAAAAAGGTGGGTAGGCGATCAGGGTTGAGAAGTTGCTGCGCATATGGGCACATGTTGGCGCCGGGCTGGCCGACTGCTTGGCCTGGTTTGCTGTTAAGGGTTTGGTAAAGGGGTTTTCCTGGGAACCCCAAACAGGGAACCCCAAGAAAATAGGAATACAACAGGAATATACCTAGCGGTCCTTACGTTCTCTTATAATCCTGCTATATTCTTGCGGTTCCCTGTTCGGGGTTCCCATTAGCACCCTTTCATTCAGGTCTTAAGGCTTAAGGAACCTAATATGAATTACAATATTCTGGGTACAAAGTACATCATAGCGGTTTGCTTAATATAGTTATTTATACAAGGTCCTTGACAGCAACCCAGTGGCGATGTACCCAGATCTTTGAGAGCGTCTTTTGGCTCATCAGCTTTGATGCAATGGCAAAGGCAAGGCTCATCCAGGAAGGCGTGTTGAAGAAGATGGCTCTACCAAGAAATTGTGGCCTCAACCACTCGTTCATCTTCGAGCTTCTCCCCAGAACTCTGAAGAATCTACGATCTTGTGACAGAGAGGCTGAAGCAAAGTCTTGCAAGGTGATTTGCTTGACAAAGTAGCCCCGTCTTCGTGTTGCAGCCTCACAAAACTGCCAGGCACATTCACTCAAATAGGTCAACCACAGCTCCACCTTCTCTTCACCCAGCATGTCTAGCAAAGGACTTTGGTTCGATTGACCAGACCGTATGATGAAGATAGGGTCGCCGAACGTTGTGCAGAAATGGAACCCCGACACCAGCATGGTCTGTAGCGCTCGCACGTCGTCCATGGAAAGCCCCGGGGGAACCTGGGATGGATTCGGGAGCCCTATACCATACTCTTATGGGTGGCAGAAGGTTATATCGGGATTAATCCTTTTCCCCTGATATTGAAAGGCGCACCGCCCTTATGTAGATACTCCGAACCGTATTTAATATTGGGGCGGTGGTATTTATTGTACGACTGCACATTAAGGAGGGGGTATACAATGAGATTCTATCTATTGAATTCTAAATATTCTACTTAAAATGGAATAATGGAAGTCGATTAATCGAATAAAAAGCCGACTAAATCTAATCAAAACCGTAATAAAACCGCAATAAAAATGCAATAAAACCATTAAAATCAAAGTAAAAGCCATTAACATCTAATGAACAACTGTATACATCCAATCCTAATTTACCAGAAGCGTAATCAAACCCATCAAAAACCAATTGATCATTAATTAAATTCTACCTACTTATAGGTCTAATTATAGATGAAAAATCAATTGAAATTGAACTCAAATCTAGCTAATCAAAAACGATTTAGGATCGCAGTAAACACGATTAAAATCGCACTCGGATTCTATATACATTCGTTTATAAAAAAACCATTCAAAAACACTCAAAATCTCGATCCTCAAGGATCCTTTTCGCGACCCCTCCCCCTAATTCAGAGGATCAGAGCCGTAGTTAACTCAGTCTTGGCCCTTGAAAAATAGTCTTGGGTGCAGATTTCAGAATTTGGAATTCTGGGGCATCCGTATGTCATATTAGAGTGGTTTAGTATAATATCAGAGGGAAGCGATTATGGCCCATAATAATTTTATGGTCCAAAATAAACTTTACAAATTCCAGGAATATGCAGGAACCCTGCGGGTCTTCGCCGCATTCACCAATTCCTGGTGGTCCACACGCCAGCGGAGGGCTCTTCGTGCAGCATCGGCCCCTTCCAGGGATTGGGCTGGGGTTTAGGTCTGAACGTAAGCAAATACTAGCCCAAAACACTTAAACATAGCCCAAAATGCCATTATTCTAGATACTTTTTGGGTGAGGGTTTGGGGTTTAGGGCTCAGGATTTAGTACCCTGAACCCTAAACCCTATAATTAGATCTATAAGTCCAAAATCGCAAACCCAAAACCCTTAGGTCCCTGCCTTCCGCGAGCCGCAACTCGAAGCTCAGCGCATAGCGCAGTAGCCAGACCTAGGAAAAGGTAGCGTTTTCTGACTTCATAGGGACCAAATGAGGGTTTAGGGAGTAGGGTTTAGGGTTCAGGGATTACATATAGGGATTATATAGGGATGGTGTAGGGATTGAGGGTAAGAAAAAGTCAAAAGTAAGTACAATCCTCAATACACAGTAAAACCTATGAAAACCTGAATCCTAAACCCGAAATTGAACAACTTGAAATCCTGTTCAACCCTCAACGAACCCGCAAAAAAACCAAACCCGAACCCTGAACAGCAAAACAAAACAAAGAACGAAATTGAAACAACAAGAAATCTGTGCAATCCGGCCCCTAAACCCCAAACCCCCCAAACCCGCAAACCCCCTAAACCCCAAAAAGTAGTTGCCATGTTCTTGTCCATTATCCCTATATAACCCCTATATAACCCCTTATTACTGTATTACCCCCTAACCCCCTAAACCACGTGGCATCATCCACCTGGGCCGCTTCGGCACCGAGCTGGCTTCGGAGGCTGTCAATGTGCCCAGCCTTCCTGGGATGGATTGGGTTCATGGGGTTTCAGGCTTAGGGGGTTTAGGGTTCAGGGTATATGGGGTTTAGGGCTTAGGGGGTTTAGGGTTTAAGGTTTTAAGGTTTAGGGGTTTTAGGGTTTAGGGTACATGGGGCTTAGGGTTTATAGGGTTTAGGGTAGCCTTCCTGGGGTTTAGGGTTTATGAGGTTTAGGGTTTATAGAGTTTAGGAGAATTAGGGCTTATAGGATTCAGGGTTCAGGGTTGAAAGTTAAGGATTTAGGGTTCATAGGGTTCAGGGCTCAGGATTTAGGGTTTAGGGTTCATAGGGTTTAGGGTTCCGGATTTAGGGTTTAGGGCTTCTAGCGTTTAGGGTTTAGGGCTCAGGGTTAAGGCTTTTTTGGGCTTAGGACGCAGGGTTTAGGTTTTTTAAGGCTTGGGATATGCTTTGGGGCTTAGGGTTTGCGATTTTGGGTTTATAGGTTAATAGGGTTTGGGGTTCAGGATTTAGGGTTTAGGGTCTATGTGGTTTATGGGGTTCAGGGTTTGTAGGGCTTAGAGCTTAGTACGTTGGATTTGGGATTTAGGATTTATAGGGTTTAGGGTTTGGGACTTATAGGGCTTAGGGTTTAGGGGTTTAGGGTTCATAGGGTTTTAGGGTTTGGGATTTCGGGTTTAGGGTCTGTAGGGTTTAGGGTTAAGCTATATAAGACTACATTGGGGTTGTGGTCCATGATAAACTTAACAACTTCTGGGCTGTATAAGATTGTGTAGGGATTGTGGTCCAAAACAAACCCTAAACCCTAAACTTCTTTTCCCATGAATACCCCAGCATCTGCGACAGGAGGCTCGGCAAGGGAGTCCTTTGCGTGATCGAAATCCATGCCATCTGCGTGCTGTCACCGCTGTTTAGACGAGCCCGGTGCCGGGCAACTGTTGAAGCTACTGCCCTCCCCTGATATGGGAATTTCCCCAAATTAGGGGTACCTTTTTGGGGGTCCCCATAATAAGGATTACAATATTTTGGGGTCCACATTGGGGTCCCCCTATTTTGGGAAACTACCATATCCTCCCCCCCTATTAAACGCAATACCCATAAATATGTAATGGTACTATCTTGTTTTGCGTGGTTATTGTTCAGGGGCGCCGGGAGGGCTTGTTATTCTTTATTGTTCTCATAATGTGGAGGCGGTCATTGCATGGACTTGCGGGTATTTCTGATCGCAAAGCCTGTCTGATGCAAACATGCTGGACATGACTTAAAACCCTAAACCCTAAACAAACATGATTCGGCGGCACAACGAGTTTGAGCCTGTTACTGTATGTCGTGCTATGCTTGCCCAAGGTTCAGCACGGCAATGCGCCACGGTAAATAGGAGTTTCAAGTATCGTTTACATTCACCTAGATAATCTCCCTAAACCTTAAATTGTGCAACTCTCCAGTATATTTCCCCTAAAGGGAGCGCTACCAAGCCCCCAGCTGTAACAAGCACAGCGTCGTTGAGGATGGTCGCGCTTTCACACTGCGTATGTTGCCGGGTACCTGTGATGATAGCGTTGCGACGGACAATGCAGCAAACCTTGGATGCTGCCGCGACTCAGTAAAATTCAGATGATAAGTTTAAGTTGGGTACTGCCCCCACCCAGTAACAGTCTATATTAGGGGTCCTATTAAGGGCTATATATATAACCCTAGTATACTTATTATCCAACTGTTGCTGAGGTGGGGCAGTACCCAAAGTATAAGATGAGTTTATACGGTCCTTTAAAAATATATCCTTGTCACACACTCTTACTGGGCACGGGCAGTAGCCCAAAGCAAACCTTGCAGTCCGAAGCCACGAATGTCTAACCGTGTAACCCCTAATCCGAGCACTAGAACAATAAAAGGGAACACATTTAAAGAAACAAATTGGGTAGAATTAGGATCAAAAGACTAGCTACAATTAGGTGGCTTTTCGTATGGGGAAAAGACTACATTTCCAGATTTTTTGGGTAACCAATCCTGATATTAGAGATATTCAATACATTCCTATTCTCATCTTTACTAACAGAGGTCCACGAGCCCCAATGACGCAGGAATGCATTCCTATTCTTCTTTAATTGAGTTCCAGGAGCCCCAATCATTCTGTTAATCTGGCGCCCTCAATTCCTTATTCCGGCTGGGGAGCGGTGGCCCCCCGCAAATTAATCAAGTGCTACGGTTAAACCCTAAACGCTTCAGCTGAAGCCTCGTCGGGCCTGGCCCTGCCATGCACATGGGTGGCTGGTCCTGCCACGAATGGCCAGGAAGCAAGGAGTCAATCTGAGCAAGCTCACATAGATTGCAGAACACTGCTGTGAGGCTGTATCCGCTCAGCCCACCCTGAGCTTAAGCACAAAGTGCTTTTTGCAACTCGCATCGTCTGAGGATAAATGAAGAGTTGGTGTGAAACGCCGCTCGCGGCATGCAAAAAGAAGACTGCGTCCTTCCGGAGCACAGGCTGAAAGGGAAAACACCTTCCTCCCCGCCCCAGGGGCTTCAACGGGGATACTCTGCAAAGCTGGAGATGATTCCGTCGCTATAAAGGTATTCTTCACTGACAAAAGAAACAGGCGCGGTCACTACGACATCCAACACCACCACGACCAGGACCACCAAAACAACCACGATCATCAAAACAACCACCACCACCGCCACCACCACGACCACGACCAGGACGACCACGAGCACGAGCACCAGCGCCGCAACAAACACACAAACATGACCAGCAAAGAGAGGCAAGGAACAGCAGCAGCTGCTGCAGTGCAACACCAGCATCATGTTCCGAAGTAATGCAACTGCGCCCTTATAAGCATGTGGCTGCAAAGCGAATTCATCCTTATAGGGGCGAGTTTGCCCAGGCATACGTCATGGTCAGTTTAGGGTTTAGGTTTTAGGGGAATTCAAGATCTTAGGAACGCATGATAGGCTGTGCTTCAAACAGATCTCCACCAATGCTTTTGGCAAGGTCACTTCCTGCAAGCCAGTTGCTAGTTCTAGCATGGCACGTCTTCGATGAATTTTCAAACTGTGCAATATGCTACACCGAGCAAGCTTGCCCGTCCTTTGCGAAGCATCTTGGCGTAGGTTAAGGCTTATGACGGAACACCGTGGTGCTACAGACTTGTGGAGCTCTAGAGCATCAACTTCGGAAAAGCAAGCTTCAAAATTCAACAATGCTGCCTGTCTGCAGACTACTCATGGGTGACAAGGGCGTCAGCAAAGGCTGCACGAATCCAGTGAGTGCTCTACTCAAACCTGGCCATGTGGGAGCCTCAGTTGGTGGAAGAAGCAAGAGCCAAATGAGCTATAATTTAAACTCCCAGTATCCCCCTTAATATCCCCTATAGTAGTCCTCTATAGAATCCCCTATCCAACTTCTCTGGGGTGTTTAGTTTAGACTATGGCTCAAATGGGGCTGACAGAAGTGGAGAATCTTGTTGGGGGCCCCCGTAGCTGAGTATTTCGGAATCTATATTGGGGTTTATATGCAAACTATCCTAAACCCTAACTCTAAATCCTAAACCCGGTAAATCCTAAACACTATAACCCCCAAAACAAAAACTTAAAAACACTAAATCCTGAGCCCAAAAATCCTTAATCCTATAAACCTAGAAGCCCTAAACCCTAAATCCGAACCCTAAACCTTAAACCCTAAACCCTTTGATTCCGTGCGAGCAACAAGGGCTGTTCGTGATATTCGGAGAACTGCTTGCTCGGGCCAAGTGCCGTAAAGAATGGCGGCTTGTCCTGCTTAGGATTTACGGTTTAGGGTTGGTTTAGGGTTTGGGGCTTAGGGTTTAGGAATTCCGGTCTAAGGTTTTGGATTTAGGGTTTAGAGGCACTGGTAATAGTAATCGCAATAACGCTGGCGAGTAGTAATAATGAGAACGGTCACCCACCATGCATCCAGCTAAGTGCGCGACCCGGATTTTGGGGAGCTCCACGTAGTCGCCACGAAGCAGGTTCTGCTTATCTTTGTATGGAAGTCCCCTTGGAATCAAAAACTGTGTTCGTACATCATCTCCTAATTGTCAGGAGACGTTGCTGAAATTCATTAGAGCCTAAAATCTTAGAAGAATAGAAACAAAACTAACAGGAATAATCACAATGATAGCAACAAGTATAAAAACAACAGCAATAATCATCGCCAGAAGAATAACTAGTCCTGTTAATAATGACCTTTGTCAACCTCCAGTCTGAGGCCCTAAGCCTTAAAAGCTAAACTCTAAACTGAGACCCGCGCACATGGACGCTAACAGGGCTCTGCCTGTCCCTTACGCAGCCCGGCGCCATGAAGTCCACGGGCGAGGAGCGCGACAGCTTCGAGATCCTTTCCTGTGCGGAATGAAGAAAGTGAAGTAGTTTTTTAGGGCTTAGGGATGGTAGTCAGCATGAGAATAGTCGTACTACTGACGCTCTAAAGTCAATAGTGCTAACAAGCATGATAATGCCTGTCTAATAATAATGATAACAATACTAATAATGATGATGGTACTAACAGTTATAGTTAATGATCATGGTAATAATACTAATCATGGCAGCAATAGAAATGGTAATAATAGCAATAAGACTAGTAAAGCTAATAATCGTAGTCATGGCAATGATAAGAACTATAGTACTAATAATGATAACACACGCGTAGTAATTTTTGGGGTAGTAATAGCCAGCCTGCATTCTTCTATCGGCTTCAACGGCATCATATGGGGAAGCAGCCTGGATAGTTCCTGAGCACAGGCCCCATTTAGGGGTTTAGGGGCTTAGGTTTTAGGGAGTTAGGGTTTAGGGGTTCAGGGTTTAGGGGTTTAGGGTTCAAGATTTAGGGGGCTTGGGGCTTAGGCAATTACAGCATCAAATCAAGTGTACTAATGCTGCTCGGTGACTGTATGTGTTAGCAGCCTTGACGTTGGCCTAAGCGCGCAAGATGGTTTGAACGAAGCCGGAGGATTGTTCGAGGAGAGCGCGCACCCTGTGATCTGGGCACGTGGCAACTTCGATCTGCTCTCTGGACCTGAAAGGGCCCTGAACTTTGCACAAGCGACCTCAGGTGGCAAGTCAGGTCCCAGCGCTGGGGCAGAGGAAGCATCTGAGCTCACGACCAGTGCTTGCTGTGCGCGAGTAATGGGGAGCACGCTCTGGCAGCTCTTGGGGTGGTGCCGCAATGTCGTGCCCAAGCTTATCCGCCTGCCATCCACTCACTTCGTCCCTCATATATACCCTCGTTCAACAGAGGGCAATGGCTGCACGCAAGTCCGTCTTGATCCCCGTGCATATGATTTCTAGGTCTGTTGTCGTGAACTACTTTTACCGGCAATTGGAGGATGCTTCGATCTATTCCATGTGGCTTCAATGGCTTCAGCAAGTCCTGCGAAGCCCCGTATCGACTGGACCCTGCTGGCGAGGGCATGTTGGTGTGCTGCGGCCTGCCATCAGCAAACTCAATGCGCTCAATCTTCTCGGGTGATGCCATGCTTCGATGTGGGAGTTTCCATAGACAGGAGGTCCACATTGTTATAGTGCCAACCACAGTATGCTATGATCCTTAAAGCTAAGGACCTCAAATTTCTGGAAACCCCAAACCCTATAGATTCCTATATAACCCCCTATGTCCTCCTTTACAGGGACCCGTAATTTCTGGAAGCACTCCGCATCGGCTGGCAGCCAAAGGTCACACGCAACACCCCAAACCCTAAATCCTAAGCCCCTGCCCCTAAATCCTAAATCCCAAACCCTAAATCCTAAGCCCCTAACCCTAAATCCTAAATCCCACACCCTAAATCTTAGACCCTAAAGCCTAGACCCAAAAGCCCAATTCCCTAACATCCTACAACCCTACATCCGACAACCCTGACCCTAGACCCTAAGCCGAATCGCCTCCGCAGGGCCTTGGGTAACTGAACCTCAAGGGTTTTGGGTTTAGGGCTTAGGGTTTGGGATATGAGCTACAGTCACTATCTCCTACATAATTTAATGGGATGGGATTTAAATTTAGGGCTCATGGTCAATAATTACCACAGAATTGGATGGACATGGGTTCCTTATTAGGGACTTTATGACGGACTATACTTAACCACAAGAGGGACCCTATGTCCACTTTGAAGGGTCCCTTAATAAGGCTAATATTGACAGTATCATCTGAACTCTAAACTCCTGAAAGGGGGTTATAATGGGGACTACTATAGGGCTTTTAGAAGGTCGACTATAGCGCATATCATGAGTGTTTTTGTTTTAGGAGATGGGTTTTGGGGTTTGCGGGCATAGAAGGGCAACATGAAAACATGTAGTGCCCAGGACCTAGGGCTTCTAGAAAAATAGGAGGACGTCTGAAAGATTTGTTTTTGTCGGGGGGCGAGGGTGGGCGTGTGGGGGTAACAGGGGTGATGGAAGATCAAATGGAAAAGAACCTCGAAGATGAAATGGACACTGGGATTCTGTTTGCAATATAGGGTTAAGGATTTCCAGAAATGTGTGGTCCCTGTCGAATTTCTTTGAACTGTTTGTAATGTACGGTGTAAGGTTTCCAAAAATCAGGAGATCCTTTTTCACACTCTTTTGGGGATTGTATTGGATTGCGGTCTCTGTGTTCCCCCTGTTTATGGAAACCACCATGTTGGGCAGCACATGATCAGCACACCTTCAACAGCCCCAAGCCATCAACGACATCATAATACTAGGGGTTGCATGGGGATAAGGGAAATTTTGAAATAATTACTATTTAGGGTTTAGGGCTTAGGGTCCATCCGAGCAACTCTGCAAGCATCGCGGAGGTGATCCTCTATGGGCTTGTCAAAAGCTTTTGGCAGGAGGTCGTTGTAGGGCGGATTGTACACTCCTGGCTGTGGAAGTGTGCACCTCTCTAGGGTTTGGGGTGTAATTAGGCACCTGAATCGTTGAAATAATGGACCATACTCTATAGGGGTTGCGGTTTAGGGTTTACGGTTTAAGGTTCAGGGTAACCCTAAACCGAGCTATACTCCAATCTCCCAGCATCCCTTTTAACACTCCCCTTTGTAATCCCATATATAACCCCTTTAAGCAGTTTAGAGCCTACACCCTAAAACCCTTACAACATTATCCCCCTTTAAGGAGTTTAGACTCTGGCTCATATGGATTATACTAACCCTAACGCCTAAACCCTAAATCCTAAACATGGTTTATAGGGATAAACCCTAAACCCCAAATCCTAAACATGGTTTATAGGGATTTGTCCAGCAACAACGGGATGGCCTGGTATACTTCTTGTGCTCATGAGGTGATGCCTGGGACGGAGCTTTTTAAATACTAGTGCTTGAGGGGGCGTGGGTTTAGGGCGTAGGATGAAGGCTTAGGGTTGGGGAGTGAATGTAGGTACAATTGTAGGTGTATACATGGTCCCGGTCCTGGGGATCCTGCCCCTCCCCATGGTATGCTCCCCCTCCTCTTCAACCTAACCCTCTAAGAGTGCTAACAGACACGGGGGTTGCGCCCCTCGGAGTCGCGGTCCTCGTAACTGTCGTCGTTGTTGACGCCTGAAAGCTGCCATCCCTGTAACTGTCGTCACTTTTGGCACCTCGAGCTTTTGTCACATCTCAAAAGTGCCAACAGTCACAGGGATGGGGTGCCCGAGCGGCATCCTCATGACTGTCATCACTTTTGGACCTTTGTGTGGTCTTGGAGTCTGAGAAGTGCCAACATAAACTGTCGTGACTCTTAGACCTTCTGCCGTTGTCGCGGCTCAAACGTGCCAACAATCACATGGGGCTGCCCGGGGACTACAGCCCATGCTCCACTCTGCCCACCTGTGACGTGAGCACTTGCTGTGCTAGACCAAGAACTTACCTCTGACAAGGCCGTAGAAATTTATACTGGGGCTATAGCTCTAATTTGGCTTTATTATAAGCTGACACTACCAGGGGGCCAAGAACCGCCAGCACCACAGGGGCGCGTTTTTTGCAGCTTTAAGGCCCCCACCCACTAATAGAGACCAGAAAGATCCAGAAAGGAACAATGCGAATAATAGTAGCCCACTATGTATTCCTATTACACCACTATTGCTGGGCGGGGGGGGCCTAACCCAAGCAATTGTGTAGGGTGTGGGGGGATTGTGGCACAGTTCACAGACGTCATCTTTGTTCACACTTCTTCCTTATTGTGCTAGGTAGACGCAGATGACCACCGCAATTTTTGGAGGTGATCAAAGCTTGATAAGCAAGGGGAGCACTTTAAAGGCCCACAGAATCATTCATGAATAGGTTCCCTGATACCATGATTGCACGCCCGGGATAAATTATTGTTATCACACAGTGCCCCAACCCCAAAACCTAAACACTAAAACCTCAACCTTAAACCCTAAACCCTCAAACCCTAGTGAAGCTTTCAGGGGTTTGGAGTTGCAAGCGCGGACCGGTTTGTCGTTTCGTGTATGCGGGAGAAAGAAGGAGGCGGTTGTGCTTGTGCAAGCGCAACAGGTGGCTATTTAAATCCGCCAAAGCGGTTTAGGGTTTTAGCCCTTTTTTGCAACAGGCTTTCTGAGTCCGCCCGGCAGTTGGAGCACCGAACACCACCGGAGCTGCTTAACAACTAACAACTCCTCTTTTGATGAAGCCCTGCACCCCTAAACCCTAAACCCCAAACCCCCTTTGCTTTAGGAGTTGCCGCCTCCGCATCTGAGGAGCGTGACGGCAGTTAAAGAGTCATTATGAATTAGACGCCGTCGAGTTGTAAAGATTGCCGTTGTAACCTTCATTGTCTAGTATCTAGGGCATCCCTAAGGTAAACCATTTCGTTTGCATTGGCTCTTGCACTACCAAAAAAATTAATTAAGGCATATCCTTGACGATGACACACCCCAGGGTAATCGCATGAGCAAGCTACTTTACAAGAGAGATATCGAATTAGACACGGAAATACCCTCTCGACACATCAGTTAAACCCTAAACAAAAACACTGTACGTGGAGCTGCGCGAAGCTGTCTTTTACAGCACTTGGATTGAAAAAAAAAAAGATTGGGCTCTTAGGGTTTCGGCGCTGCATTTAGGTTTTCAGGTATAGGGGTTAGGGGTCAAGGGTAAGGAGTTCGGGGTTGAGGCAGAGCGGTTAGGGGTTCAGGGGTTAGGGGTTGGGTGTTTTCCAGGGTTGCAGACACAACAACTTGCAGCATATTGAGCTCTTAAAACCTGCAGGTAATGCGGCACAGCATTTGGGAGTCTTGGGCGTAGTCCCCTTGAAAACAATATTTTTCATTCCTTTGGGTCATACGATTTTTCCCCAAAAACCCTGAACCCTTTCTGAAGGAGACTACAATTCCAAAGTTGTGGATACGGCGACCTTCAGCTTGGACGTCCTTCAAACCTCGATACTGCACCCGATTTCCTTCCTGCGGCTGATCCCGCAAAATCCAGCATTTGAAATTCTTCAAAGGTTGCAGATACTCCAACTTGCGGCACGCTGGTCCCACAAATCGACCTTCCCTCATTTAAGCCGAAAACCCTAAATAGCGGTTTCCGCTTTTATATTCCATTATCCCAACATAACCCCTATAGGACCCCAAACATTAAAGCCTAAACCCTGCACCTGCCCTGTTTCGTCCTGCTGCAAAACAATTGCCATTGGCTTCCCCCGCCCGGATGCTTGAGCTTGTTGATGCTTAGTTGGGTTGAGGGTTTAAGGTTGAGCTAGAGGTCCTTGGTTTAGGGTTTAGGGTTGAGCTTTAGTCTAAACTCCTAGTATCCCCCTTAGGAACCTCTATAAGAGTCTCCTATACAACCCCCTTTGACCCTAAACCCTATATAAGCCCCTTTAAGGAGTTTAGATGATGACGATCATTTGTCTTGATCCTTGCTTGCTTTTCAAGATGCCGTTTTTAAGCATGGGGTTCTGAGCCGCCGGAAGACAAACACCACGACTCTACCCTTAACCTTGAACCTAAATCCTAAGCCCTAAA
>CAJNIZ010044389.1:0-39657 GCA_905231905.1 Symbiodinium pilosum
GGGGCAGTACCCAAGATATACAGGGTTAGAGTACGGGATACAAGGCTGTAGTCTCCTTTGGATTTTTTGAGTTTTCATTGTAGTTCAACCCTCAGGAATCATTAAAGGTATGATCTTTTATTAGAGGTTAAGGAGACTACAGAAGGGATTATATCGCGTTTAGGGCTTAGGGTTATACAGGGTTACAAGGGAGATATATGGGATATGCAGGTTTATACAGGGATGTATACGTATGCACATGCAAATTGATGCATGGAGTCAGGGGGAGATACAGGGACATCATCAGATGTGGGTTGCTAGTTTCCATTTTCTTTTCCACTCCTCTCTATACCCTACATTTACATAGATCGATTGATCGATATAGATAGATATATATATATATTTATATGTATACACACGCCGTCTTGTTACTAGGGAGGGGATTTTGACTAGATCTTGGGGCTCTTCCCAAAGTAACTGTCCTGAAGGGGGTTCCATGTAGGGGTTGTAAACACTTATTTTACCTTCCGTAGTAACTGTTGCTGTGAGGAGGAGTGAGCTAAGACCCCGGGGAGTTGTTATGGGTTAACGCTTTTTTTTGCCTATGACGTGGGAGTTTGGATGGGAGTGGAGGGTTTAGGATTTAGCGTCATGTTGCTTTTGAAGGTTTTGGGCTTGCAAGAACTTAGCAAATCTGAGAAATGGTGTCGGTCCTTGGCTAATGAGTCATTGGCTAGTCAATGTTGCTTAGAAAAGCAGTGCATACTTGTCTGAATAATTGTGTTCCAAGTATACGTGTACCTAAATCCTAATTATGAGCCCGCAGACACGGTTTTAATTGGGCTATTAGTGTCAGCTATACTTTTGTTATAGATGCGCTGAATTTCTGAGTAATTCCCCTAGACCTTGAGGCCGCTGAGGTTCTGGAAACCCAGACTCCCGAAAGAATCCAACCAAATCCGGAGCCCCTCCCCCCCCCCGAATTTGGCTAAACCCTAAACCCTAAACCCTAAACCTTGGGGGAGCCCGGCCCTCAGCGCTGTGGTGGAAGGCCCTGTACCTCTCAAACCACCACACCGAAGAAGGAGAATCAAATGAACAAGAAAGTTGAACATCAAATGGAAACTGGGCTTATACAGGGGCCGATAAGAATTCTGTATTGGAGGGGAGCTTTAAAAATGCAAACATCAATTTGAGATTTAGGGGTGTGGCCGCTAGAACCACGAAGCCCTAAGCCCCAGTTCTCCAAGCGTCCCAAGAATGGTTTACTCGGAGGCTCATCGGACTCAGAAATTACTCGTACTTATAAACAGGCTCACAACAAAAGTCCTTACAATTGGGTTATCCTCTACAGGGTCAGGTAGGGTATGACAAGTAGAAGTATAAGCCCAGCTATAAGCGGTTGCTAAATCCCACGAACCACCAGGGTCTAAGGTTTATGGTCCCCTGAAGTAGATAGAGTATGGCTTTGAGGCTTTGGGTATACTATAGTAAGATTCCCATATACCCCATATTCCTTTAGGGGGACTATAGCTATTTACGGTTGAGTGCGTTGGGTGTGGAAGCACCCATGTTGCCAAGGCCACGGCTGCAAAAGCCAAAACGAGTGGCGAACTCAAGCCGACACCTGTCTGCAAGGGTTTAGGGTTAAGGGTTTGGGGCTTAGGGTTTAGGGTGTATAGGGTGTAGGCTTTACAGGGTTTAGGGTTTGGGATTCGGGATTTATAGGGTTTATAGTGTTTGCACGGTTTGTAGGGTTTGTAGGGTTCAGGGCTTATAGGAGTTATAGGGTTTAGGGTTTCCCAAAATTTTGGACACCTTGTTGGGGGCCCCATGAAAATGAGAACAATGATAATATTTAGAGATCTCCATTGGGTTCCCCCTGTTGAGGGGAGTTATCACCTCAGGGGAGTTATCACCTCCTTTTCTTCTTCTAGGTTCTATTTCATTACCTGTGATGACAATAGCAATCAGAAGGACGCAACGGAACGGAAAGCAAAGGCAGCTGCAATAACAGTCATAGTCCCGCAAGTTTAGCCTTGCATCTAAACTAAACAGCTGCCCTAGCCCACCCAAAACTCTACAAGATTACAAAATTCAGGAACGCCCTGCCTGAAGCCACTTAACCCTGTACTTCCCAAGTTCGCGAGCCCTAAATTTAACCCAGAACCCTAAGGTCTGTCATTCAGACGCGGAAAAAGACGAAGCTAGCTGCTACCTTGGATCGCAACCTGGCCCAAGTCGTCCGTGATTCGGTACCCAGGTTTGGGGTCTACGTTTAGGGTTTGGCGTTTGGAGGATAGTTTTAGGATTTAAAGGGTCTGGGGCCTGGTCCAGGGTTTAGAGATCATATCCTGCCCTATGAGAAAGCTCCGTGCCACCTCCCAACGACACAGAACATGCCCAACATCTTCTCATCGACTGCAATGTGAAGGGGGGAGGATTGGGGGAATCATTGTTTACGCTTGGGGGCCCTCAATAACTTTTGCCTGACTGAGCCCCTGTCCGTGTTATGACACACAACCACCACCCCCGATGTTAAATACTCCCCTCATGATAGTATGCAAGAGCTACAGGGGTACAAGGGTGGGAAGTCATGAATACTGATGAAGTCACCGGTGCTACCATTATTAGTTTGTACTTCCCTAACTTTTGCGAGAATTGTGCTGCTTGTACATCGTAGCCGTTGTACCTCTATGCAAACTCGTTGCTCTTCTTGAAGGGTGATTGATCCAGCTAGGGGCTGTCTTTGAGATTCTCGAAGAAATGCTGTTGATATTCCATGATTCTGGCTTACCAGACCCAAACCTTGAACCTTCTACTCTGATCGGTTTGGCCCGCGACCCCGCTACACCCCTAGCCCTGCACCCTAAACTTCATTCTGCAGGCATGTGCCCGGGTGTATTTCGCAGGTTCATGGGACGTGGTAAGGGCTTCTAAGTGGTCTTCGAATCCCGAATCCCGCTCCTCTTTCTGTACACCTAACCGTCCGTATACAGATTGCTCTACTGTCCAGCTATAAGTACTCACTAGGCTCCATGAACCTTGATGTAACAATGTTGCTGAAACTCATGCGCTGCAAAGCAGATACCGTACAATACTTGTGGGTGAACACGCCTAAACGCCATGTAAACCCTACATCCTTAGCCCTACCCAAATCCTCAAACTCTAAACCCCTAAACCCTAAGCTGAAAAGAAGGCCTTTCCGCACCGAACAATCTGGATCGACGGCCTGGGGCGGGAGCTGCACGCGGGGCAGCGCAGGTTCAAGACCTTGCGGGTCATGCTCGTTGTAATTGCTGAACCTTGTTTAGGGTGCAGGGGTTCAGGGTTAAGGGTTTAGAGGTTTAGGCTTAGAGTCACCCTTCAGTAGATAGAATATAGCTTTGGGTATCGGTATTGTACAATAAGATCCCCATATACCCCATATTCTATCTACTTAGAGGGACTATAAGCCCTAAAGCCAGTATTGCAGGTTTTAGGCTTCAGAAGATCAAGGCCCAGGGGCTGGGCTTGGGTGAGGCCACTACCCAGGAATGTGGGGTTATAGTAGGAATATATACGGGGCCTCCTGGAATTAGCGTTATCCTTGTGGTCGCTTAGCAGTGGGTGGGGGCCTAACCTAGCACTTCGCATTGAGCAGGCTGTGGACAGTAAGTTGAGTATTTCCCCCCCTTCATTAGCAGCTGGATATTATCTTTTGCATGAGGTATAGTCTAAACTCCTTAAGGGGGTTGGTTGTATAGGGGAGTCCTATAGGGGTTATATATTCAGGCGGATCCTAGGAGTTTAGAGTATAGCGTACTTAGAACTCTGAACATATACATTTTTTGTAGACTGCTAATGGGTGGGGGCAGGACCCACACTATGAGGGCGAAGGTTCGCAGGGATTGGTCTTGGTGGCTCAGGTAAAGGGGTTTGGATGGAAACCCCAAACAGCCAAGAATACAGTAGGAACGTATTAGGAGTATACCTAGCAGGGCCCTTAAACGGCTATCATATTCCTACCACATCCTGAGGGTTCCCTGTTTGGGGGTTCCACTAAATTCCCTTTATCCGGGGTTTGGGAGAGACCAGGTCCAGCAGGCAAGAGAAGTTCGGGCTTCTGGTGGGACTGGGGATCAGGATGTAGAGGTTTCGAGTTCAGGTGTTGGAAGGGCTGAGTAAGGTGTACGAGGGCCTGGATTTAGTGTAGGTTTTGGTCGAAGCCTTTGGGTGTAGAGTTCAGGATGTAGGAAGCAGGGCCCAAAGTGGGGCCAGAAATTCCGGGTTTCCCCTTGGAGGCTCTGCGCTACTGCATGCGCGAGTTCGTAAATGCATATCTGCACATTTATGTTCGTGTATTTGTATGTACACGGACACGCATGCAGGGTCAAGGGTTAGGTGTCAAGTTGTCTTCCGGCTTTGATGAGTATACTAGGGTTGCTTGATTATGAATGTCTCATGCCTGGATGTCCTTCCCGTGAGTCTCCTTCGATCTGGCCATACCACCATATGCAAAGCCTCTGGTTTTTTGGGAAGGAATCTGCCAGTTGCCCCAAAAAATGGGGGCTCCAGACGTGAATCACCACCAATGTGTGCTCTCTAGAGAAGTCACATGTTCAGGAGGGGCCCAGTTTGGGCCCTGAAGGGTTTTTTTTTTCGCAAGCCGGAGACACGTATCCGCTTTACCTCACCTTACTTCAGCTCACTGAACTTGATTTTTTGGGAAAGCCCCTTCGCCTGCACTGTGGAAGGCACGGACAGATGCTCCGACGGTGTGGTGCCCAGATCTTCAAGGGCTACCGAGATCTCCCGTAACCCATAGTAATATAGTCCCCCTCAAGGACATAGAATATGGCTTTGGGTATATTATAACAAGATCCCCATATACCCCATATTCTATCTACTTTAGGGGGGACTATAGGCTTCTCCTCCCAAAAGACGAAGTTTAATTTCAGATGTTTCACGATTTGTGTCAGATGGGAGCCCCAGATAACCTTCTTCAGACAGAAGAAAGAGTATGTAAATCCCCTCCCGAGTCATTGGGGGTGCTCCTTTGCAGTAGCCCTCCATGAATATAGTCTCTGTGCTGCCCTGGAATGAATCCAGGATCCTCACACAAAGTCCACCATGAGCCTTCAATTTACGGGGTTTTCCCAAAATTAGGGGTACCTCTTTGGGGGGTCCCAACAAGAAGGATTATAGTATTTTTGGGTCTATATTGGGGTCCCCTTAGTTTGGGAAACTACCTTACAAACCAGTGAAAGATCACATCTCTCCTAAAACCTATCTAGGCCACACTTGGAGGGTCAGCCCACTTAGTAAGTAGGTAAAGATCGGGCATACTGGGGCTAGTATTATTGGGGTGGTTTAATGGCTCAAAGGCGTTATGAGTATACGTATTACATCCTCTTGACCTTCCAAGTAGTTAAGCCCCATGTACCATGTAGCTCCATCATTCTCGGTTGCTGTGAAAGGACTTAATTAAGTTCAGTTACCATATTGGGGAAACCATATTAATTACTATACATATATATATACCCGTTATGGTAACTTGATTTAGGTTCCCTACTCATGCTGGCAAAGGAGCTGGAGAAGCTGCAGATGCAAACAATCCGCCGCCGCTCCGCCTGCAAGGGTGTGAGGGTTGAGGGGTGGAGTGAGGGAGTGAATTATTATGGGTATGTTATGGATGTATCATGGGTACATTATGGATACTTCATGGGTATATAAGAGTATAATATAATAAACGCTAACTGATTCGAAGCCTTGAAGTGTCGCTGCAACATGTGACCGGATGGTCTGTAACATGGAGCTCTAAACACATTGTCACTGCATGATCAGACGCTAGTACTGTAGGTTATAGCAAATCGTAGTATATGTCTTATCATACGTTTATTAGTTTGTCGTATACTTATCCTATGCTTTATTCCAAGCAGCAACAGAAACATGCCTTCGGTCCCTGCAAGCGCTTCAGCGGAGACATGCTAGTTCATCTAATGGTCTGAAATTCGTTTGGGTTCTTGTAAATGTAGGTCCACAAGCAAAACTACAAGGATCTTCGGAACAGAATTTTGATCCACCACCACATCTGTCCCTTGTGCATGTTACCTAATGGGAGGGCATATACCTGATTCTGAGGCACCAGCTGTCGCTTCGTTTCAAACAACAAGGATCTAATTATCTTCAATCCATTTAGGGCAACTACCGGAGGAGCTAACGAGGTGGGAGCATCAGCTAGCCCATATATAATCCTTACGCAGCCCCCAAGATCCCCATGTACCCTATATATGGGGGTTTCCCAAAATTAGGGGTACCATTTTGGGGCTCTCAATATTAAGGGCTATTGTATTTTGGGGGTCTTTATGCTTCACATTCCATACTCCTGCTGAACCGGGCTCCAGGGTATATGAGAATATCTAGCAGCAAATTTAGCACGAAGAACCTTAACAGTTACACCACGCTGTGTTGAAATAAAATCCAATCTATAACAAAGGGTCTAGGGTTTAAGGTTTAGAGTTTAGGATTTAGAGGTTTAGGGTTACATGGTTGTGTCAGTGTCTCATCTCAGCTGCGCCTGTTGCAACAGAGGCGTTGTGGCTGGCGATAGCTATGCAGACTCCTGGACGGATGTAGTACCTGGATCCTGGATGTCCTCTATACCTTGGAAAAATGAGGCGCAACCCTCGAAATTGAGGTACATATGGGCTTTCTGAGTACAATGAGGAATATAATATATTAGGGTCTATACAGAAATCTCATGCTCATGTGTTTGAATAGCTAATCTTGATTTGCAAGCAAGCCGGCAGGCCTCCATGTGTGGGGAATTGACTTGACAGTCTGCGTGTGAATCACTCGGGAGGTTTTTGAAATTTGCAGTACCATCTTAATGAGGACCAATTGTAATCCGGTATCAAATCATTTCCTCCAAATAATGAACGGCGTCCTCCCCCTCCCCTGCAAAACAACCCGCGCGGGCTTGAGGATGGCGATTTTATTATACAGAATTGTAAAGGCCTTCTTGGGTTGAATCATGATTTCGCAAATGAAGCCAAGTATTTCCTACATAATCATGACATCATTAAAAGAGGAAGCGCGCGAGAGCCTACTTATTCTGATCAGATTTCGAGCAGTTCCTTCATAGAAATTGTATACAGACAAGACGAGTCTAGAAGATACCTTATTGACATTCCTCTGGTGGAACCTAGTCAAATGCAATAGAATCGAAGAGATGAAAGGACTTCTCTAATCCCTTGTTACGCCTTACGCATAGTGACCCTCCTAGTCAAATCAGAAACCTTCCCAATTCAGTAGGCAGGGCCCCCAAGTTATCCCTAAACCCTAAACCTTAATGTCTCCTCAGAAGTAGTTCTGGCCGTTTCCGAAGTGGTCTTCCAGCGTTTGAGGGTTTTATGGAACACGAGGTTTCTCATTTGGGGTTTTTGCGGCCTTTGATATTGGGAAAAATCTAAGAAGCAAACAAGGGTGACCGTGATCGTTGGTGTACTTAGGCTGTTGCGTTGCGATCGTAGCGCAGCAAATTCCCCGGAAAAAAATGTACTTGCTGAAGCGGTGCTGGCCACGTGGGGTTGCAAAGCTTGGAATCCACATTCCCAGGATCACAAGAAGCTCCTAGGAGCCTTTCGTCTGCTTTACTGGTACAATCACTTGAAAGGCCAACAGATGTAACCAGAGCTTCCTAGAAGCCTTCGACCTCCGCAAGCCATCCGCCCCCCAACTCTCCAGCCCAGAGGGTCCAAGTACCCAGCATTTAGCTACTTGGGTTTCGAGTAATAGTAACTATAGTACAGGTTTTGGGTAAGTATATGATTGTTGGGTACTTGGACCCTTAGGGCAGGGTATGTCAGAGTAATGAGAGCCCATGTGAAGCTGGTACCCAAAACCCAAATGAAGCCATATCAGGGGGCTTGCATTCGGCTTATAAGCACAGTTCGAATCGGATCATGATTACCCTGAACCTGCAAGTATAGTCAGGGAGTTATAGTGTCCTTCCTATAGCGGCAATGTTATTGTTCATTCCCCTTATCAAGTTACTGGTTGTTAGAAGGCAATAACTTAGAGAATTTAATCCTTACATCATCCCGTGTTCCCTATATCATCCCCTAAATAATCCCCTATACAACATAGTCCAATATTTGCTACGAACAACCACTAAGCCACACTGGGGCCCGTTAAACCTTACTTGGCCTTGCTTGCATCTGCGGGCTTTGGCAGGGTCCCCAGTACACCCTTGTATCTTGTAGGTATACAGGCGGCATAGACGCTCTATATGTGAGTTATCAATGGGACTCGGGATCCATTCTAGCGCCCCTACACCCTAAACCCTACAGCCTAAACTCAAAAGCCGCACTAGGCCCTAAGCCTTAAAGCCTTGATTGAATGGTCTGCAAGCTGTATGTTCTGATAGTCGTCCTCTGATGTAAAGAATATCAAAGGTCTCTCTATAGCATATATATGTATACATAGACGTAAAGATTACAATAGAGGATATGTCGGGTTATCTAGGGCTATATGTACATGTGTGTGTGTGTGGCTGCCTTGTGGTACAAATATACCAATAATAGAGAATCAAATGGAGAAGCAGCTGGAACATGCAATGGGGCTGGTCGAATATAGTAGATGAGAGGGCGCATGGTTTCCAGAAATTTAGGGTTGCCTTTTGGGGTCCCTATAGCACGGCTTAAGAATTTCAGAGGCGGTTTAGACGCTGTGATAAAGCCGCTGGCATCCCTAAACCCTAAAGCCTAAACCCAACAAGTTTGCTAACTGCACAGGGAGCCCGGGCTCCACAACTAAGGGTTAGGGATGAATTCAATGTAGGGGTTATATAGGGTTGTATGTAGAGTTATATAAGGGTTACTTAGGGGTTGTATTGGGATAGCCAGTGGAAAATTACAATGGAAACTACTATTTAGGGTTTAGGGTTTAGGGTGGGTCTCGGATTTAGGGTTTGGGGTTCTGGCGCTCTAAGGAATATGCCGGTGAGTCGCGTTTGCCCGTGGACCGCCAGAGCACTTATGCCTCCCGCCTCCAAATCTTTGGGGGGGGTTGAAGGCGTTGGACTCAAAGGGGAACTGAGGAGTTCCGGGTTTAGGGTCAGGATATGTATGGGATATGATATGTCCTAATTTTTAGGGGGTGAGGTAACTCAAATCCCCTCATCATTTTCTATGAATGACTTTAGCATCGGCCTTGATCCATAAACTCAACGCCGCGAGAATTAAAAAACCCACCCCTGACCCCTACCTGGACCCCCATACCCTATGTGTAGTATCTTGTGTAGTATCTTCCAAATACAAAGTTAGGTACTCCCAAAGAGGGATGAGGTAAGACCTAAACTCTTATGCGACCTGAAACCCAGGTTCCTAAACCACAGACCTTTAACCCCTAAACCCTAAACCCCTAAACCCTTAAACCTAAACCCCTAAACCCTTAAACCCTAAACCCTTAAGCCTAAACCCCTAAACCCTTAAACCCCTAAAACCTAAACAAGGTGATGGACGAGTTGACGGGGACCCGCGAGCTCTCCAGTTGCCGGGTCTGCAAACGTAGAAAGGTACCAGAGGTTACAGAGCATAGATTTAGGGTTTAGGGCGGTTTAGGGTTTAGGGGCTAGGGTTAGAGACTATATTCATGGGGGGCTACTGCAAAGGAGCACCCCCAATGACTGGGGAGGGGATTTATATACTCTTTCTTCTGTCTGAAGAAGGTTATCTTGGGCTCCCATCTGACACAAACCGTGAAACGTCTGAAATTAAATTTCGTCTTTTGGGAGGAAAAGCCTGTAGTACCCCTTACGCAGATAGAATATGGGGTATGTGGGGATCTGATTACAACCGAAGGCCAGATTCTATCTACTTAAGGGGAACTATAAGGCTTCAGGTTTAGGGTTGAGGATTTAGGGCGTAGGATTCATGGTGCAGGATCTGGGGTTTCGCATATTTTGTTTTAGGATTTGCGTTCCCAGCTTCGAACCAGTGATTGGGCTTTCTGTGTGCGCTTGGGCTACTTCGGCTTGTATGACCATCAAAACTTATGTTCGCCACACTATACCCCTCCAAAAGGGACATTGCTGCGTTGAGTGGTATTCTCCCTACCTACATAGATTCTGTGTACAAGGCCCTATTTCAGTACATTCTCTTTTCAATGATGTTTTCTCAAGGAAGGACCGCTTCATGTCTCATATTGTCCAAGTACAATCTTTTCTAAACTCTTTCTTGAGAGGCTAGAGATAAGATAGGGATATACACGCCCAAGCCCTAAGCGCTGACTCCAAAACCCTAAGTCCGAAGCCCTGAATCCGGAACCCTAAATCCTAAGCCATAAGCCCTAGATCCTACACCCCACATAAATCTTACTCAGATTGGGAGCAGCGGAGCATTCTTGCCGTCTTCCGGGAGATGGCGAAGTCGTCGGCGGGGACCGCGCCAGCCCAGAGCTCAGCATCCGGTCTAAGGTTTAGAGCGTCTCATCATGCACGGCTGATAGTCAATGTAGAGAGGAGCTAGATAGTCTAAACTCCTTCAAGGGGGTCATATAGGGAGGGATTTTATACGGTAGTCTTACGCGGGGTATAAAGGGGATGCTAGGAGTTTAGACTATGGCTCAGATGGTGCCAGCCCACTCACAGGGTCTGGTGGTAGTCTCCCCAATGATGAATGCTCTGTACGCATGTGTGAAGCAACCGAGCACGAACTCTCGGAATAGCTTTGTAAACCTACCCTAGACTTCTTGGTCAGGTAGGAAATACTCAGATTACAACAGGGTGATAGCCCGCATCCCTTTTAGTTGGCATTATTGACAACACTAGTGTTTCGTGATATGCCTCCACCCCAAACCCTAAACCCGCGTTGTCAAGCGTTTGCGGATTGTACGCCTAAGGTTGTACCACTATTCTGTTTCCCCAACATGACCCTAACGTTACGAGATGTTCCCATGGCGGTCCCCTAGAATCTTCCTTTATGAAGGATGGACTGTATCGGTTCGGTTGATACCCGATACCTACTGATAGTCGATACAGTATTGCTAGGTATTGTTACTGATGATGACGATTAGGTGCGGTTCGGTGGCATTGCCTTCCACTCCCTCCACCCTCCGCCCCTCTTTCCGAAAACTAGGGGGTTGTTACGGAGGAGTATAGGGGTTATGTAGGGATCTAGGGGTCTCCCAAAGGGGGGGTATCTTTAAAGGGGAATATAGGGTCATATGGGGACATTAGGTTTAGGTTTTCCCAAAATTAGGGGCCCCCTTTGTTGGAAGTCCTAGTTATAAGGATTGTGTTTTTTGTCCACGTTTGGCACGCTGTGTCTATGGAGATTCCCAAGCAGAATCGTGATTCTTGTTTTTGCCATTGCAGTCTGCATTTTGTTGTCATCATCAGAACTGTAGACTTCCTCTACGCTTACGGTTTCGATGACGACGAACACAGCCGTAGTATCAATATCTTGGCTGCCTTGAGCTTGGTTGTGGGGACTTTAACTTTTGGCGCTTCCTGGGGTCATAAATCGTATCCTAAGACCTAGACCCAGTTGCTGTAGCCTAAGCCCTAAACTTTATACCCTATACCCTAAACCCTGTTGCTGTAGCAATGTTACACGACTTCCAGAGACCAGTCTTACAGCTTCACCAGGCGGAGCGCGCAGGAGAGAAGTCAGACCGCAAGGTGCCGGTAGCCAAGGTTTTGGGTTTAGGGTTTGGGGTATTGTTACCTAAAGTCCCCTGAAATTACACCTTAGTAAAGGGACATGCCAGTCTGGGTTCAAAAAGGAACATACCTAAAGCTGATTTGTGAGCCTTATATTGTGAGAGATCTTTTCTTGAGCTAAGATAGATGGGGCCTTCCGGGCCCCTGAGTAGGAAGGTTCTGCGGCTGGTGGCCAGTTGAAGTCGATTAGATACGGTGGATAGAGGCAATCTTGCAACTTAGGATCCCAAAAGTATTGTAATAGCCGTTATTGGGGCTGTGTAGGGTGGTGCAAGATTTCCTCCACAGTACGGAGCATCGAGCAGGTACTTGGCGGGTTGTTGGGAGGATTAGAATTTTCCAGTTCCGTGTCAAGCAGGTACTTGGTGGATTTTTTTGAGGATTCAAATTCTAAATGTCCGCGCAATTGCTCACGATGCAACGTTTTTTGTTTTCAATATGGCTGCGTTGCCATTGGGGCATTTGGGCTAATACTACCAAATGCCAGCTGGTTCATGACATGCCCACAAATCAGAATTGAAGCTTTGTACGCCATGCAGGAAGAAATCACGTGCGCAGTGCCTCTGATTGTAGTGAAAGCTAAGAACAAAAATCAATGAGCGCATGCTGCTTTGAAGAGGACTGCAACAGCGCAAAAAGAAGAGAGGCTTAGCAGACCCCAGAACTGCTCAGGACCCCAAGGGCTTAGGGTTTAGGGCTTAGGGTTTAGGCTTATGGTAGGGTAGTTTTCATTTTCTCTTCGATTATGCCTATCTAAACCCTAAACCCCCTAAATTATGCTAGATTGTCCCCATCCCTGCAAAAGGTCCAGTCATTCCTGCAAGAATGGAAAAAACATGGAAACCATTATAATGGGTTATATGGGGAATACTGTAAGGATCCATTCCTCCCTAAACCCTAAACCCTTTGATGGGTTACTATAAGGGTCCATTCCTTCATTCCTAGCTAACCAAAGGCCAGCAAACCACCCAGGCCCCTCTCACCTTGACGTTGAATCCCGCCCTCAGAGTACGCCGGATCCAAAGGCTCCACGTAGCTATATCGTATATACTTGGGCCCTGAAGGAGCTATATGGGAACCCCTTTGGGTCCTAAGTATATACTAAACCCTGAACCCTAAACGCTAAATCCTAAACCCTACACCCTATACTACCCTATATAGCTACATGGAGCCGATTGGGAGAGGATGGCCGCGAAGGCGCGGGAAAGGCGGAGCCTGCAGATGACGCCGTGAGGCGCGGGTATGTGGAGTTTTGGGGCTTTAGGATTTAGGGTTTCGGGTTCGTGGGGGATATAACAGGGAGTATAGGGGTTATACTGGGTATATATAGGGGTTATAGGGGCTATGTAGGGGATATTTAGGGCCAATGGAAAAGAAGATGGAGACTACTATGATGGGGTTATATAGGGTTTTAGGGTTTGGGGTTCGGAGCGGTAGGCTTCAAAATCGTTTAATTTTTACTACCTTTAATCCCTAGATACTCCTTGTCAAGCCATACAGTTGTGTTTTTTTAGGGCCCCCAAACTTATCCTAGTTCAGGGGTCGGCGAGCCAGGGTTCAGGATTGAGGGTTTAGGGTTCAGAGGCCTGGCTATTTCTGCAAAAGCCTAAACCCTACCCCACTCAAATTGTGGAGCCCTGCATTGCTTCCACCCTAAACCCCTAAACCCCTAAACCCTAAACCCTAAATCCCTAAACCCTACCCCCTAAACCCTAAACCAACCCTAAACCCCTAAACCCTCAACCCAGCCCTACAAGCTTTCAGGGCAAGCTCTGGCGCGATGATCTCCTGGGCAGAGGCAAGGGACGGGTTTAGGGTTTAGGGGTTTAGGGATTTAGGGTTTAGGGATTTAGGGTTTAGGATTTAGGGTTTAGGGTTGGGGTTTTGGGTTTCGGGCTTTCGATCTAGGATTAAGGGCTTAGGGTTCTTTCGATGGTAGTTTCCCAAATTAAGGGGACCCCAAGATGGAGCCTATAACAAAGGTACCCCTAATTTGGGAAACCCTAAACCCTAACCCCCAAAACCCTATACATCCGTATAGAATTCCTATATGTCCCCTAATAAGGAAACCCCTATATAACCCGTATCATCAATTTTAGGAAACCCCCCCACATAGGTTTTTGTTAGGTGTGCGGTTTGCAACAACTCGGGACTTTGGGGAGTCCTGTGTATATCATTTTGGGGCTTAGGGTTTAAGGATCATATTGTGGTACATAAACCCAGACCCCAAAAAGGATCTAAAAAATGGAACCCCCCAATAATCCCCCAGTGTCCCCACTGTAATAATGGGCTCATGTTGGGCAAGGGGCCCATTTTTGGATCCTTTAAGGGGTCTGGGAAGCAAGCCCCTTAATTTTCCACAATTACCATATGATGAAGAGAAACCGGCGCTCGCTATATTATGCAGTAGTAAGCCAACATTTCAGTTTCAGCTTTCCACGAGTAGAAAAATTCTGGGTTGGAGTCTGGAGGATGTTGAGAACTTTTGATGTATGGTCCGGTGATTCAGGATTCGTGAAGTGAGACAGCAGGGAAGGCTTCTCAAAATGTGCTAGGGGCCATCAGTGGAACTATGTCTTATGCTGTTGTGTTGTTTGGTCTGGGCCGACCTGGGGCTGGGGACTCGGAAAGGAAAGGAAGCCAGCTTGCTGTCTCTCATGTTTTGACTGCTGCTGACATGGGGGTGGGCTGCTAAACGATGGGAAGTCCTTAGGTGGACTCCCCACCCAGTAATAGTGACTATAGGGGATAATAGGGATTATATTGGGGTCCTCTTATATTCCTATTATACCACTATTACAGGGTGGGGGGTCCTCCTAAGGAAGTCCGGTCTTTGCAGACACTCTGTTTGTGCCAAGGCATGTAGCGAGCGTGCCGGGGCTGGCGGTGGGCCGTGGGGGGCGTGGGGCTATGTGAAGAGCCACGGATCCATGATTTCAGGGGTTTCGGTAGCAGCTCCATGCTAAGCCAAGCCTTGAGTGAATGTTATCCAGGCATTCTTTTTTCAGGCTTGGGGAGCACGCCAGAAATTAGGGGTTCCACTCGGAGAGGTTGAAGTTGCCTGCCCGAAGCTTCTAATCTCTCACCATGATATATACCATGTAGCAATGTTGCTGCAGGAAGCCACAGTTTGGAAATCAATTTGAGATCTCCCCAGAGCGTCCGCAAAAAGATAGATACTTCCCAGCACTTGGCTAGATGTGCGAACGAGTAGAAATCCATATGCGGCAAAACTACGAAGCCAACAATGCGCCTAGGTCGCCAAGAGCTTGCGCGGGAAGCTCTCAAATGTGGCTTGTGCTCTCACTGGATATTGCCCCCAAGACTACTAAGAAAGAGTTGCGTTACTAGCCCATACGCCCCCAAGTGCTGTTGCTTGCATTGCCTGAGAACAGCAATTATGAGTGGTACTCCAATAGCCACTGTTTCAGGGACTGCACCTTGAAGAGAGCAGAGCAAGGTAGGGACAGCTGAAGCTAAAGACCTGCATGACGGCCATCATTTCCATGGTATAATTCACTTAAGGTCGTGTAGGATTCTTGGTATCAACCGGGTGACACAGTCCAGCGTGTTGCTTCTTTCCATCGAGCCCTCACCTTGTAGTCTTCAATGGTCCTCCCGCAACAGCTCTCGTCGATTGACCACTCATGGCTGAGCCTTTGGTGGAGGTGCATTTGCCAACCACATCCGTTTCGCATGCTGCATTTGAATCTGTAGATGTGTTTCTGGCTCCATGCCACACCATGTAAACGTTTATACAATCCCTGTATGACCCTAATAAAAAGATATTCCTAAACCCTAAGCCCATGTTACCCCTCTGTAGTCTAGTCGAGATAGATGCATTGACAAAACGCGCAGCATTGTTTCCTAGAAGTCAATCCCACACTCAGCCTGGCACTATTATCATTACTACTATTACTATTATTTCTCTTCTTGTTATTACTAGTCCTGTTGCTATGATGCTTACTTTTAGCGTTCTAATTGTCGTCAGTACTATTGCTATGTTTATTATTATTACTAGTACTATTGCTGTATTTACCATTACTATTCTTACAAGGATTCTTATTTTGACCGTTTTCATTATTTGTAGTATCATTTTGAAACATCATTCATTTTATTGCTATTACTTTTAGTCTTGCAAAGCCTGAATTGCTGAGCTTGATTCGAGACACCGTCAGGGAAGGTGAGTGTCTCTGAAATTTTGCTTTTCATCCTACATCTCCAGTAAATTACCTAGTAACCCGCCCCATGCTACCCCTAGGCTTCCCCTTAAGTAGCCTGAATTGAGCCTCAGTTATCCCTAAATCGCTTTAATCCAGGAGAATGTAGGTAAGGATAGTATAAGTGTGGGGAGTAGGGGAACTCCGTGAACCCTAAACCCTCAACCAAGGCCCACATCCAGCGCCTTGGCGTCTACTTTGGCCTCAAGGGCCTGAAAGGCCAATGGTCAGCAGATTGGTCAAGCGCCCGTGGTTTAGGATTTAGGGTTTAGGTAAAGTACCCCGATAAAGCTATCTTTGGGTTTTAGAGATACATACAGAGATGTACAGGGTTTAGGGTTTTCGTGTTTAAGTTTATGCCCTTAAGGTTACCTTCGGCTTTGGGTCCGAAGTGTCCAGATTAAGGGCTACAGTGTATGGGGTTCAGGGTTTAGGCTGTTTAGGGTTTAGTATCCAAAGCCAACGCCACAAACCTTCAGGGTACATCAAAAGTCCTAGATTTGGGATGCGCCGAGGGCGGCGTACATTTTCGTGCTAAGGGCTACGGATGTGGGGTGCAAGGGAGCGCGTGTCTCGAATGGCTAGTTATCGGTTCATGTTTTGGGAGAAAATTCGGAGGTATGTGGGTTTCCAAGAAGCAGGGGTACTGAAGGTGGAGCCCTGATCGCCGGAAAGCCCCAAATTCCCCTTGCAAGAATCCCTGGGCGTTGCTTAACTGACAACCAACAACTCCTGAAATCCCCACATAACCCCCCACATGAGCTACAGTCTAGACCCCTAGTATCCCCCTTTATTAATAGCCCCTAGAGTCGTTCCTAGATAATCTCCTGTAAGGAGTTTAGACTAATCCCCACTAGCCCTGGGGTCCCCCGGCTCCCCCAGAATGAGAAGCTCCCAGGGTCCCACTTCTGTTTTAGGATTTAGGGTTTTGGGTTCTGCGTTTAGGATTTAGGGTTTAGGTCCCCCAAAACTGCCCACCCTCACGTTCCCCCTTTACTGAGAATCAGGGTTTGTGGCTGATCAGGGAGGATCCCAAAATGGTAGTTTAGGAGTGCTGCGGAGGCAAGATTCGCTACAAGCTTTACGAGGAGCGCGTGGCCTTACTAGCTCGGGACTCAGGTCGCAACACATGGGGGGCTGTCAAGACCATGATGGTTCCTTTTCGCGGCATCAGTATCCTCATCATTCGGGGTCGTATTTACAATAGGGTCCTGAAAGGATGATAATTTTGACAACCCGCCATGTGGATTTCTCCCTCTTCTTCCAAGGCTCTAATGGAAGGCAAAAGAGGACAGGTTCAATATGCCACGGTTCACGTTCTTGTGTGTTGAGCTTCCTTTCCTGCTTCTTTCTGGCACAGGACATAGCCCAACCTTCCACCCTAGACGCTAAACCACCTTTAAGGATTCCCCAGTGAGGATGGGTCTGCGGTTTAGGGCCACCCTAAACCCTAAACCCTAAGCCCTAAACCCTACAGTTTAGGGTTTCCCCTCGACCCAGCTTGCCAAGGCAATGATTTGGTTAAGGTCCCGTGTGGTAATTTTTCAAAGCAGGACCTCAATATGATCTGTAGTCTACACTGCTTAGAGGGGGTCACATAGGGGATTATATAGGGGACTACTATAAGGGTTAGTAAGGGGGATACTAGGACTTTAGATTCTAGCCCCTATGGACGCCAAGATAATATCATCATTTTTATAGGGACCCCTTAAAAAGGGACCCCCTTATTCGGGAACAACCCCATAAAAAGAAGCTGCGGGCAAGGCAATTCACTCCAAAGATATCATGAGAAGGAAACTCTATTACTTTTTATCATGTACGCCTATATGATGATTTGATTTAAGTTCCTTAGCACTGGTCATATCCCTTGGTGAAGTGCGGCTGACACCATCAAATCATCGGCTTGGATTCATAAGGTACAACGTTGTAATCCTCAGAACCGCCGTTCAAACCTAGTTCCTGGCAACAAATGTGAGTGCCTCAAGATTATGGTTTAGGGTTTAGGGATGATCCCTAAAGAATCTTAAGCGTCACCTTTATCATCTGAAGACCAAGGTCACTGCCTCGCCGGAGAAACGCCGCTGGTGCGAAATTACTCTCACCTGCGTCTGTTGCATTATCATCTGACATGGGTGAGCACGCCGTAGGTAGTCTTAGGGGCCAGCATGCCCGGAGATCATTACTAGGACGCCCAGCGATCCAGCAAAGCGAGCTTCGAAGCAGTCTTGGTTGACGGGTCGCAAGTAAGTTTGCTTTTCTGGCTCTTGTTGTAGTTCCCCAAAAGCTGCTGCAGAACAATGGGAGCGTGTTACGTTTCAGGCAATCGCATTGCCTTTGGCCTCCTGGATGTGGGGGGCGATGGCGTTGTCGGACGACGCCCCTAGTCCATGGTTATTGATCAATCGTGACGGTTTTGGTCGTTGGCTAACATCATCACGCAGAAATCATCAGTACAGGCCCTGCCTGGTTGTGTGTTAACATTTGTTTCTTTCACACCCTGTTTTCTTTTGTTTTTCTTGCAGCCTTGGCTGTTCCTGGTCTCAGCCATGAAGACCCGTAAGCGCCAAGAAGCCGAGGAATTGGCCATGGCCGCCTATGCCTTTTTGGGTGTGTCAGAAGAACCAGAGCATTGTATGGAAAGCATAGTAGTAGCTCCCGGAAAATGTTAGACATTCCTTCTAGTGAAAGTGTGAGTGCCGTCGAGGACTTGTTGCTTCTTCTGGGGTGACACGAAACCAAGGCGACGTGTTTGCAGCTCTGGCGGCAGCACGCATCGAGGACTAAGTGCAATTACAGCCTTTGAGAACAGGTTTCTCGAAGGTCAAATGACTGGTTTAACTTAACGCCTCTCCATGTGTGTGGAGTACATGCAGGATCTGGGGTCTCCAAGGCTTTTGGCCAAAGCATATTCATTTTCAGGGACGATGCAAAGGTGTAGTCATGTTTTGCCACATCTTGGCGTAAGGACAGGCATCCCAGTTTAAAGCAACTGGCTGGAGCTCAGCATGGTGCGGCAGCATGCAGTGCGCACAGCCGCTTGCAAGCTCAGTTTTTTTGTTTGTCCTGGCCAGCGCTTTGTGGGCTGCACGGGTAGAAAGCAAAGCAAGTTCGAAATCGGTCTGCTGCTTGTGCGGTTGGCCTACAATCTACTCATAGCACCCCAATATAACCCTATTATAACCCAATATATAACCCTAATCTAACCCCAATATATATTATAATATAAGAAAGTATAATATAGTATAAGATAATATAGTATAATATAATAATATAGTATAATATAATAGATTATCTAATCACATTCATCAGTAGCTCGAGTTGCTTACCAGCCCTGTCCCGCATGCTGTTGGATTCGTAAAGGCTTGTCGATGAACGTTTTTGGTTGTACTGGGGTTATATTGGGATAATGGAAAAGAAAATGGAAACTATCAGTAGTGGGGTTATATAGGGTGTAGGGTTTAGGGGTTATATTGGGATAATGTAAAAGAAAATGGAAGCTACTATAGTACATTGGGGTTATACTGGGATAATGGAAAGAAAACGGAAACAACTATAGTGCATTATATAGCGTTGATATTGGTATCTTCAGTTGGCAGGACACGGCCTACAACGAGTCCTTGGATGCGGTCTTCACATCTCCAGGGGCATATGGCATCCACTTCGCCGACTCCGAAACCTGCCTGCCCTAGACTATAGTAGCTTCAGGTATAGTCCCCTCAGGTAGATAGAATATGGAATTGACCATCATTATAATAAGATCCCCATATACCCCATATTCTACCTACTGAAGGCAGCCTCTAACCCCTCTAGAAACCCTATGTAAGCCACAGTTTGGTGTATGGTGGATTTGAGGTGTCACTTCTTCGGGCACCCAGTTTTGAGCCTTGAGTCCGCTGCTACTTTCCTGCTCCCGTAGGTACCTTAGAGGCTTTTTAAGTTCTTTTAAGCCTACCTGAACCTTAAAAGTATGTAGAATAATGGCCCTTTGGGCTGTTTTTAGGGCTTTTGGGCTGTTATTTTACCTACTTTGGGGGTCCAGGTAGTACTTAATTTGGGGATAGTATGGTACCCAATATACGATTGTATCCTCCTTTAGGTCCTTTTGGGATATAGTATTTTATATAAGCAAGGGTCCAGGTAGGGCACAAGAAAGTGTAGACCTGTTTTGGTCCCTGCAACTCAGCAGCTTGGCTTCAGAAGTGGAAGCTCTTGATCTGGGACCCAATAGTGGGGGTTTAGGGTTTAGGGTTTAGGAGGGATTTGAATACAATTAACACTACCCCTAAACCTTGTTTTCACAAGTAGTGGGTGGAGGCTGAACTCTACCTCTGGAAAGCAACGCATGAGGAATGCATCCGTGCAGGAGGCCCCATGGAGCACTCAACCTCATTTTTGGGGTTTAGGGTTTCTTTCACTCTTTGTTCCATCCCCTAAGCGGTAAACCCCATACAGTAGTTTCCATTATCTTTTCCAATTTTGTGGGTTCCCTGCTGAGCTGAGAAAAGTAAACCTCAAAACCCTAAACCCTAAACCCTAAACCGCGTTCCAGGGGTTGGACCTCAGGACACGCCTTCACTGCTGGTCTTGGGCGTTACTCCTTCAAGCCCGGCTGAGCACCAGGACGGCTTCGGGTTTAGAGTTATAGGGTATATATTGGGGTTATATAGGACTGATGGAAAAGAAAATGGAAACTACTATAGTTAGAGGATTTAGGGTGACAGGTTTGGGTTTAGAACGAGCTAGAGCTAGCTATGAGATTTTGCAATGTGCAAACTATAAACACCCCCCACCCGCGGGCGTTTCATGATAGCGGCAGGGGAATATGCTACCCATTGCTTGGAAGACATTGGTGACTGGATCACTGTATTGAAGTCCCATATAACCTCGATAACCATCAGTGTTAAGATCCCCGCTAATTTGTTTCTGAACTCCCAGCTATAGTCCCCCTTCAGTAGATAGAATATGGGGTACATGGGGGTCTTATTACAATATACCCAGAGTCAGCACTTGTGAGTTGTTCGGAGATTTCTTTCACACCGCTGAAATCGGATGCCAGTCCTCGTAGCAGCTTTGCCCACCCAGCCCCCCTAAAGGATCCAAAAAAATGGACCCCCCCCCCAATATGAACCCAAACGCGTAATCTAGAGGGCCTGGCGCTGTGTTCCCCATTCGAAGCTCATACCTTCAACTTCCAAAGGACAAGGCATTTGTGATACAACATGGTCTTTCTTTGGGTCAAATTAAGGATGGTGCATCTTGTGCTGGGCCTAAACCCTAAACCGCTAAACCCTAAACCCTGGTAGGCCCCTACTTTGACCCGTGCATCATCCTGTTTGTCAGGGGGTTCGGGTTGGTCATCGGCTCTCGCGCATCAATGGCATCAGCGTGGCTTTGCGGCACCCTACTGCAGCCCCCTACTGCAGTCTCCTACTACAGCCTCACGGAGCGTATGGGCAAAATCCAAACGTACACTACACCAAAAGCTCAGAGCAAGGACCTAGTTGCCGAAGTAGATGCTATCTGCTTGCCCCACCCTGGGAAGCTTCAGCATCGGGGGATTCCCAAGCTTACTGCGACAGTTGAAACACTCCGGATATCGTCATGTAAAAAACACGCAAAAGCCCTAGGACCCAGAACCACACCTGCACAGGGATATAAGAAATAGGTTCCTCAGGAGAACAAAAGAATGACATCGGTTAACATGGAAAGTGACACCGGGATGACATTGCAAAGACTGATGTGGAAGTCTGAAGAATTGCCAACGGTACCCCCGCATAATTGTTCTGTACTTCTACTACAGCATACCGAAAGCCCTTTTCTAATTCTCCAGGCCCCTTAATATTACAAACAGTAAGCCAACCCCATATAAACCGAGTACCATGTTCTGCTCCATTTGATTCTCGAGTATTTCAATTGTTTAGGTCCCTAATCCTTAAGGCGTATGCGAACTATGGGGGTTTCCCTAAATCAGGGGTAACTTTTCGGAGGTCCCGATAATAAGGATTATATTAGGGCCCCCCTAATTGCGGGAACTACCTTAATGAGGTGCCTATAAACCCTAAACCCTGCATTAGCCAAAATCTCCAAACACGGCCTGGCAGATGAGGTGGACAAGCTGACCACGCAGGAGGTCCGCACGTTGCTGATGAATCCTGCGAGGCTAAGGGTTGAGAGTTTATTTGGGGTTTAGGGTTTACTTAGGGCTTAGTTGGGGTTTGGGGGTTTATTCAGGGTTTATTTCGGGTTTAGGGTTCATTTGGGGTTTAGGGTTTATTTATGGGTCTGGGGTTTAGGGTTTGTTTAGGGTTTAGGGTTCAGGACTTACGGTTTAGGGTTGTTAGTAGGGAATGGAGAAGTGGAAAAAAGAACGGAAACTAACATTTAGAGTTTAGGGTTGTGAGTAGGGAATGCAGGAATGGAAAAGCTTATCCATGGCGGGTTTTTATAAGGGCTATTGTACAGATCCATGCCTCAGGTCTATCCGAAGCACCCATAAGGTGTTCATGGGTGTACGGTTTGGGATGTTTGGGGCCAGATTCGCTTTTGGAAATGTCTTTGCTTCGGTTTTGGGCTTCTTTGGATGCTAATTACCGTTGATGGCTGGGCTAGGGCCCTAAACCCTAGGCGGGAGGGGCTCGAGTTTCGGGATGCCATTTGATCAGTGCAGTGTGCGCGTGTGTACGTAGCAAATCTATGTAAGTGATCTGTCAAACAAAACTCATTTTAAGCACATACAGGCAGTAAGCCCGGGATAACACTGTCGCAAAGAACATGAGAGCAAGAACACCGAGAGTAGTGGTGGCAAGAGTGTGTTTGAGTGATGGTAACAGAAGTAGAAGCAGAAGATAGTAGTTCTCAGTAGGAACAGTAGTCGTCATAGAGGAACAAGGATAGCAGTCACAGTCGCAGTATCGCTAGCAAGATGATATAGTGATAGTTGTGAGTTTTGATAGTGCGATCAGGCAGTTCACAGTCAACGCCACATGTTGCAGCCTCAGAAATGAAAGGCCCCTCATAATCATGATGTAAGTCTGGTGTCGTATACCCAGAAACTCATTACTAAGCCCTACATCCTAGATCCTAAGCCATAAACCCTAAGCCATCAGCCTTAAGCCATCAACCCCAAGCCATAAACCCTGAAGCCTGATCCTAAACCCTGGGCCCTAGACCTTAGACGTATTGGAGCGCAAGGCCGTTGTCCATGACGTTTCGCTACCGCCCGGCGCCAGAAGCAACAGACGGCCAGCAGGGCTTACCCAATGGAAGCATGGCCCTTACAGTGGAGTTTAGAATCTAGGGTTTAGGGTTTCGGGCTCAAGGCTCAGGGTTTAGGGCTTGGGGTGTAGGGCTTAGGGGTACGCGTGTGTGGGGACTTCAGTCAGGCTTGCTAGAGCCACCCCAACCCTCCAACTAGGGACTAGTGGCAGAAGATTTTGAAGTGTCTCATACTTCTGCGTTTCTTTTGGGGACTGATTGAAGAAGATTTTGGGTGCTTCATTAGGGAAGAGCGGGTTATGTTGAGCCATGTGGCTTGTTGAACCTTAAGCCCAAGCTGTATTATGGGCCTTGCTGCCGGTAGTTGAGGAGTTTGGCCTGATAGGGGTAATACAGTAATGAATATGGGAATTATAGAGGGATAATGACGAAGAAAATGGAAACGACTATCTAGGGTTATTAACAGCCCCCTCCTACTAAGCTTCGCGATTACTCTTAAGCTGTTGGTTGCAAGTATTAAGCCGGGAGCAGGTTTGCCTTTGACCTTTCGACGGTGGACTTAAGCGGGAGCATGGGCCATGTAGCTACCACAAGAAGCATCCTAAACCCTAAACCCATGCCAAAACCCGAAAGTTGGCACTGGGCACAGGTGCCGCATCAAATGATATCCTGATATAGTAATGTAGGGGGAACATAGGAATTATATAGGGGATAGTGGAAATTAAATGGAAACTAGAACAGGGGTTATATAGGGCTTAGGGTTTGGGGTTGGGGTTATATTGGCATAATGAAAAAGAAGCTGGAAACTACTATCTAGGGTTAGTAATTACGGAGACCAGGGAATCTACTTTGAACCTCATCCATTTGCAGACTTATGCCAAATTGACTTGAGGCTTGTGTTGGGCAGCAAGCGACAGACTTCTTCTGTGTAAGTGATGCAGCCAGTCCCGTGCCTCTTGAACACGGTGTGCGTGTTTCTCCTCAAGCTTGGGAAAACTCAGGCGATTCCAATTAGCGAAATAGGGTCTTCCCAGAATTGCTGAGCCTTTTGGGGTATTTGTGTAGCGAGGGCTCTGGTATCTTCGAGGTGTTCACTTATTCGAAAAAACATGTGGATCACTCCCCAAACCCTCAACCCCTAAGCCCTAAGCTAGGGAAGTCCTTTGATTCAAGGGATCTTCGACCTCCGAGACCTGAAGCGGCTTTTGGAGGCTAGCAGTTGGGCACCACCTTGATCCTCTAGGGAGCCCTTGGCCGTTCTGGTCTCAGGATTTAGGGTTTAGGGTAAGCACGGTAGAGGTCACTTCGTGATGTGCAATATGGTACTGTATGGTTTCGGCCGGTGACCAATTGAGTCTTGCCGTTGGCGCTGACAGGGAGACCTGAGTCGCTGAGAGAGAGAGAGGGTTTAGGGTGTAGTCCCATGATGAATAAACCCCCTGCTTTTGAAGGGCCTAAATAGATATCATTAGGATCCCTATCATCATCGCTATAAAGGGGAGGGGGTTTATTCATCAGAGGTCTGGCTAAAGCAGCAATACTGCGTGTAACCGTTAGGGTGGCGTTTGGGGTGAAAGGCTGGGGTGAAGGAGGAAAAGCGAGCAAGATCTTCCCTGCCCGCATTGTCCCCATATTGCACGCCTTATTTGAGCTTTATGTAAGGTAGCCCACCTGGTAACTCCCTAGCAAAAATGCTGTGAAAGCCTATCCCCCAGGGCCTCAAAGGATCAGCATCATTTCGCGCCCCAAAGCCCCTAAATAGGACCTACGTTGGGCTGGGCTGTTCGGATCCCTACAGACACCACGAAACAGATGCGCGCAGGCATTGGCGACAGACTGCGTAACACGCCGGGTAAAGATTTACGTGGCTTCGGAGCCTTGTCCACGGTTCTGGTCATGAGAACATCTGCTCCCCCGCCCCGTTTACGCGCGGTTTATGGTTTAGGATTTAGCCGTCCAGGACTTCTTCCTGAGATTGAGGAGACTCCTTGTTCCTCATTCAATCAGGCGCCCTAATTTCTGGTAAGCTCCGTGACTTCTTGCCACTAGGATCCTCAATGACTTCGCGCCCTCATGATTGAGAGAGAGAGGAGTCTTACTAGTATCCATCCTCAAGCCGTTGCACAATTTGACTGTCATCCGCCCACTAGAACTCCTTAATAGGCCTGCCATAGTGCTGTACCCATAGTCCGCCTCGGACAGAAAGTTCGTCTTGTTCGGAAGTGATGCAACCTTTCCACAGCTGAAAGGTCCTAAGGCCTTCAGTCCCGTGGGGCTTAGGGTTTGGGCAAATCTGAGGATAACCCGAAGCCGATTTCAAAACGGCATGTAAACTGCTCGCTGGCCTTCGCAGTGGAACAGCAACACACCGTCTCCCACGAATGAACCCGCACTAGCAAATCTGGGTTGCTGTTAAGGCACTTAAATTTAATTTACTAGAATTAGGCAACCGTATTATTTTCTATGTATATATACATATGTGTATACATATACCCATTATGTTGAACCTAGTTTATAACAGCAACCCAAGAAAATCCACCAGGCTAGATTCTAGGGGATCCCACGTTAGATTTTTAAGTGGTTTGTTTGTAGCACTCTTAGACCTTATGCCTACGTCTGGGCCCAAGGAGATGGTTTGAGAGCCGTGTAAAAAGCATCCCAAAACAAAAAAAAACAAGGGTTTTGGGTTTAGGGACCCCCAGATCCTGGATCTGAGTCTGGGTTCAAAAAAAGGGGACCCCATCATCGCTTGGTAGTGCGAGTGTAGCCCAAGGGTCTCTAGGACACGCTTAATGCGAGAGAAGCTCCAACACGAGGCAGACACAGAGAGCCAAATACCCCTTAAATAAGGAATAGATCCTAAATGGTATTTAGGGAACCTTATAAGATTTAAGCTATATTCCTTGACGGATGTGATTTAAGCTATATTCCTTGACTTATATGATTTAACTGACTTAACTTGTGTGGTTTAAGCTATATTCCTTAATTAAGGGGTATTGGGCTCCCTGGGGAAGCCTACAAGCTGAGGCCAGGAATCTCAAGGCTGTAGAGCAGCATCTGGGGAAGTCGGATCCCTACTGCCAGGTGGAGGTGGAAGGCCCGGGGCAATCGCCAGGGCGAGGTCTAGGGATTAAAGGTAGAGTTTGGGTACTGCCCCCACTCATTAGCAGTTGGACAGTATTTATAGTATATTAATATATTACCCCGAATATAGATTGTTAGTGGGTGGAGGCAGGACCCAGGTTAGTTTCTAAAGGTTTGTGCCCAGCTTAAAGTTGTGGGCTTAGGATTCATGGCATGCAGTTTAAGGCGGCGAGCTTGCAGTTCAGGATCTTCGCGTGCCCACTTTGTGCTTAGCTTGGTAGTAGCCCCAATTTCTGTGATTGATTATGAGCCTTCCTGCTAAGTCTTCTTGACCTTCCGAGCAGCAATTACTGGTGCTAGAAGCTAGCGGCTAGTGGCATCTGTGCCAGGTGCCAGGCATGGTGCCGTATACTAGAAGTACTGCTGGTGGGGGTGGAGGGGGCGGCGGCGGCGGAGGTTGTGGTTCTATCGCCACTATCATTGTTTGCTGTTGTGCTGCTGTGGCGCTTGTTTTTGAAGGTGCTATGAAAGTGTTAGTTCTGCCAGAGGCCACGAGCGAGAGCAAATGTACTCGTCCCAGTATCTCGGGGACAGGCTTGGCTTGTTGCTTATCCCCAAACTCTACATAAGTTGAGACTCGGTCTTGCTGTCTCATCTTTGGAGGAAGGCGCGAAAACTCTCTCTGATGATTCAACACGGTATGACCTGTCCTGTGGTCACTTTTGCCCATACCTGCAACTTCAGTTTGAGCATCGTATGGTTGACAGACTGCGCGACGAGAAGCAATTTGTTTTCTAGAGCTCCTCAAGCCAATTGCTATCAAACATGCCAATTGCAATCACACATTGTGTTGCCAGTATCCGCACAATGATTACGTAATTAGTAGTCCTTGCAGAATTAGCTGTACCTGCTGGTGCAATGGATATGAGCGTTCGGGTATGGACGTACATTAATATACAGCTGCACCATGATATGTATGTATATATATATATCTGTGAGGGTATGCAACTCCAAGTAAACCCTGATGGTTCACGCCATAGGCAAGCCTCGGACCCGATGGCAAACGAAGGCTTGTCAGCGTCCTTCCCCTTTCAACCTCGGTAGGCCATCATTTAAGGTTTCGGGTACTGGGGTTTAGGGTTCAGGGTACTAGGGCTCAGAGTTGAGATTGCAAGGGATTAGGGTGTAGGGGATATGGTGTGATTGTGTTTTGGGGTGAGTAGTTGTGGCTTTCTGAGAAATATGATTGTATACATGGAGTGTCTTTTGGGAGACCGCCGAATACATTTAACTGGACGAGGGCGCAGGGTTTAAGGGGAAGGGGTATTGGGGGTGGTGGGTTCCGGGTAGGACTTCGAAGGGAATTCAGAAATCCCAGGGAGAGCAGTGAAATAGACTTTTTTCGCCGCAGTCAACACAAGCGACTGTAGAAGCCAGCGTCCTGGAAATCCGGACTTGACGACTCTGTCCAAAAAAGGTTGCTAAAGTCCCCCCCAAAAGAGTACTTCTTGTATTTGAAGACTGGAATCCTAACGGGTCCAGCTGAAAAAGCCGTAAACCCCCACCTTCTGACCTACGCCTATACCCTACATCATTTTCAAGAACTTTGCGTAGGTTGACCTAAATCATCCCCCGCATTCCTTCTAGCTACACTATAGATCCCTATCAGTTTGTACTCCCGGGGGGATTGGTTGTCAACATCATGGTCCCCGTTTCTGGTAGGCTAGATACAGGGTCCAAACCCTAAACCCTCATATATTACCCTTTAGTATATACAGGACCCCAAAACGGACCATGATTCTGACAACCCATCATGTATCCTTTGGGATCCCCAGGGCCTCCCTGTAGGAGCTTGCTTAAGATGAGCTCCAGGGAGATACCCTATAGTCCCCCTTAAGTAGATAGAATACGGCTTTGAGTATATTATCACAAGATCCTCATGTCCCCCATATTCTATCTACATAAGGGGCACTAGAAACCCTAAATCCTAAGCTCTAAGCCCTTAACATTAGATACCAAACCCGAAAGCCTAATCTCTGAAACTCCGCCTTCATCCCAAACCAAATGAGAACACTCACGTGTCAGGCCTTGACTGAGAATCTGGACCCGGAATGGAAGGAGGACCGCGAGCGCCTGGCCTGCAATCGGAAAGTGTGACTACCTACCTATAGGGGTTATATAGGGATGTAATCAGATAAACAGATCATTCAGGTGGCAATTTGGTGTACAAAGTTGATGTATGTTTGCATGTATGTATGTGTACAAGTATGTATGTCTTAGATAGGGATGTAGCTAGATGTATAGGTTAAAGTTAGGTTTACCAAAAAATTAAGGACCGCTTTTCGTGCGTCCCGAAACTAAGGATTTCTCATCTTGGGCCTCTGCTGCTTTTAATGGATTTTCCGGGTCTCCCATATACACCCTGCAAAACAAGGTATGGGCAATATCTGCCCTTACATGGATTCCTGGAGTCGCAATCTCAAGCTTGAATTTCAAGGCCACACACCACTACCAAGGTCCTGCAGATTCCTTCGGAGAGGTCGCAGGAACTCCCGGTGCTTCTGAATTCCTAGGTGGCCTGCTCAAAGCCCGCAAAGCCATCAACCCGAAACCCTTGAAAAGTCATTGTCATAATACCAGGATTGCCGACTTTGCTATTGGCGAGACGTTGCGCTTCACTGTCCGTGACAAGGATTTTGGAACGAAGGCCGTTCTGCTTTATTGGAGTAAGTGCACTGGGCTTGCTAGTCACGTAGTTCAAAGTTAAGGATTTATGGGAATTGTGTCAGGATGTAAAGTACGAGAAGTTTTTTGCAATGGCCATAGAGCCTTGTAGTATGAACTTCTGCTGGAACAGAATGTAACCGAAGCACTGAGTTGAAGTGTACATGTTGGTCTGACTACGGTCATCCAGAGTTTTCGCACATGGTTGAGATGGCAGTGGCATGGCGTACGTCCCGTTGGGTTTGGCACTTTGCGCCCTTCCTATGACAGATTACATGCCAGTGCTTGAAGTACGGCTGCTCCCGGCATTGTCTTCAGAATTTGCGTTCCGGCCATCGTTGCCTACGTCTTTTGTGTAAGTACATGATCACGTACGGTAGTTCGCGCGATTGGCGCCATGATTCTCGCAGCGGTCATGCTTCGGATTATCCCAAGCTACAAGTAACGTTAAATGCCAACTCGCCCTACTGTAACATGACCTAGGCCTTTATACTCTATAATAATATACTGTAATCTTCTATAACATGAGATAATCCATTATAATACATTAGAATCTACTATACAACCCTCACAGGTCAGTTTGGGGAGGGTGTACTGCTTCAGGAAGATGACATCCTGGGCATCGCAACACTGCCAAGCCATCGTTTCCACGACAAAGGCTTCGAGGGCCACTTGGAAGCCTTAGGGGTGAGGGTGAGGGCTCAGCGAGCTAAATCCCATAATTCCCATGTCGGCTTGTACTGAGCTTCGAATTTCGGAGATGATCTTGAACGTGCAGCCCCCTTGCTCGCAGCTGATCTTGGAGACGGAAATTTCAAAGCGAATGGCGCAGAACGAGATGTGCGTCTGATATTGAGGCGTTTGCATTGATATGTTGCCAAGAACCATGATTTCGCTGTTGATGAATGGTTCAGTGATGTGTGCTGAACACAAGCAAGTGGGCGTCTTTCATTGGCTTCGTCATGCTGCGGTGGGGGGCGAAGTTTCACCCAACGTCCAGGCACACATCCGCATCTCAAGCAGACCGAATCTTCTGAGATCACTGGCAATTGTAGTTGGGTAGCCACACTTTACACTTTGCATCACTTTGGGGCTCCCCATAAAAGCAAGTGGATATAGAAACAAGTGGAGGCTTGTTTTTCTATGCCCCGCATGGTTCCGGTTGACTCGGTGGGGCCCCACTAACAGAGAATCACATGGAAAGTGAAATGGCGATACTAGGTCCCTTCAAAGGGGCATAGAGGGAGATTGTCCCAATGATGGAGAACCAAATGGAAAGTGAAATGGAAGCTAGTACAGATGTATATAATTGCATATATAGATATAGGGCCATATAGGGTATGTGTAGGTTAGATGATGGTAGTTTCTATAAACAGCATGAAAGTTTGCATCGGGTCCTTGCTTTTCGTCAGGCTAAGGGTTCCTCAAGGGCTACTCTTTACCTGTAAAACGATAGTCGATGAACTGAGCCCAAGTGTTCTAAAGACGCTGCAGCAGAGCGTCGATCCTAGATGCGGTTTGTAGCATGTTGCATGGCTGAATTGCAGACCTTGTGCCAAGGCGATTTAGTCCTGTATGAGGAGAACATGCAGAGGAAGACCAACTCGATCTTGCATGTCAGAGCGGCTTGGCGGCAGATGGTGTTAATTGGAAGATGCAACGTTGGGTGATTGCTGGCACAAAGAGAATGCGAGTTTACCCGTGAGAGGCACTTTGGTGCTTGCAGTAGGGGAATGTGGATGACGTTATGTGCTGGCGGAGGCGAGACTTCGGTCGGGGTAGCGAGAATTTTGTCTGCTCATTTGGGGTGTTTCCTTGCCACACACGGAAGGTGGCTTGGCTTTTGAAGGGGCAGGCCTCAGACTCAGACCTTCAAAGCTTTGGTCCAAGGAGTTTTCAACTTACCACCCATGCTCAGCCTCACTTAATGCAAAAGGCTGCCTTAAACTCCGCACCCGGCCCTACCCCAAGTCTTCTTGCCCACGCCCAGACCCGATCCTCAGCTCAAACTGGCCATATACTAGAATTGGCATCCTTCAATATGCACAGAAACACAAGAATCCTGATTGAAGAGCTCTAGCAAGAGACGCTCAAATAGCCGCGACTTTCCCAGGTGAATCTCAGTGGTGAGGGTGGCATCGGCATCTCTGACTTCGAGAAGGCTGAGTCTTGAATTGTTCTTGTTGGTTTAGGGCTTGGGTGAGGCTGTGATAACCAGTATTAATCGCGTGGTTAACAGCGCCATATTTTGCAAGTGGCAAATGCCGAAACCCTATGCCTACGTGCTGTTCTTGCTTCTGGTTTGCGTTTCGTAGCTGTCATCTTGTAATCACTTCCCCGCAGAACGAAGCCCACAATCCCAAGTAATGAATATTACCAATTTCCATGCATATAGTACCAATGTATATATACTATATACTCTACAGGTTGATTCTTGCAAAGGAATTGATTATCAGGGGAGATGATTAGATAAGATCCAACCTCTCGGCCATCCAAAAGGTAAGCACCCTGACCCCGACAGGAACTACGCGGAGGTGAGGGTTTATAGTCCCCCTTAACTAGATAGAATATGGCTTTAGGTATATCATAATAAGATCCCCATATACTCCATATTCTATCTACTTAAGGGGGGCTGTAGGGTTTGGGGGTGCAAGGCATGAGAGCACCATGGTTCCACGCAGACGATGGAATGCTTGAGTACGGAAGCGCGAAGACATGACGAGTGGGAGCCAGACGTCAGGTATAGGCAGCACTCCTTTTTTAATGATTCGCCAGCTTTCATCCGTTAAACGTGAGCAGAGGAATATCTCGTGGGGTAAAAGGTAGAAAAGGGTGGTGCTAGATTATCTCATAGGGGGACTTAGTAAGTAGGTTAGCATTCAGGATAGCTGGTCTGATTATGCCGCTTATAAGTGTCATAAGCATACTTACTAAGTCTACCGGACCCTACCTAAACCCTAATCAAACCCTAAACCCTAAATCCTTCGCAAGGTGTTTCATGACGGGGAGCCTCTCTTCCTTCGTCAACTCCAGGAGGTTCTGACAGGACTACTTTTCCAATGATGGTCTTGGGGTTCAGGGTGTAGTTTCAGGTTTTGGGTCATTTTATTCAGCGTATTGGCTACAGGGTTATGTCAGGACCGTTGCAGGGGTCATTGACTTGGGGCCATTGGTCCTCAAGGGCTTCTCTCTGAAGCGAATGCTTTGGGGTTCAGGGCTTAGGGATAATGAGTTTCAGTTTGGATCGTGCTTTAGTCGGGAAGCACTAGCTAAGCCATTGTCATGGCAACTCTTGAGGAGGCCGAGCTTTAGGGTTTGGGGTTCAGGGGTTTTGGGCTTAGTATTTAGGGGCCTTACAAGAATGCCTCTGGCTGGGTCTCATTATTATCACTTCCCAATTTTCGTTTTAAAGGTAAAAAGCAACATTCCCCATGATTTCTGCGCACGCATATGTATATATGATCCATGGTTGCTACCCCCCCCCGCCTCCCATCCCCCCCCATGGTATGGTCCCGCATTCCTTTTTGTGGACCGTGTGGTTGTTGCGGTCCTATTGTGCTGGCGGTTCTCCCCTCCTGATTCCTCTGTGGTCCCGGTGGCTCTAGTGGGTGGTCCTGTCCATGTGGTTCTGCTTCTCCCCCCTGTGGACCCTGTGGTTGCTGTGGTCCTGTTGTGCTGGGTTCTCCCCCCCATGTGAGAGGCAACCTTTGCGTTACTCTCCTCTCTACGGTGCAGACAGCAAGGCGGTCAGGTGTCTCTTTTCTACACTGAGGCACAAAGGTGCTGGTAGTCCCTACACTAGAATCTTGAGCATAGGACATCACGCATTGGTGGTTGGACATGTCACTGCACTGGCAGGAAACTCAAAGCTTCACCCTGTGGTACCTATGCTGTACTGGTGATTCTCCCCCCCCACCCCGTGGTCCTGTTTGTGGTTCTGGTGGTCCTGTCCATGTTGTTTTGGTGATATATTAAGAGGGTGTGGGTATTCGTAGTAGATGATCTTGCCTCATATCCCATGTTACTTCTGATGCTGTTTGTGACATTGGACGCAAGTTTATTTGGAGGTTCCTGTAGTGCCAGCTCAGGATAGAGCCTAAGTAGAGCTATAACGCCAGGTATAAACAGCAAGAAAGCCTAGCATTGACGATAGTTACAAGGATCGCGACCCCGGGAGGCCGATTCCCCGTGACTGTTGCGCTTTTCAGACGCCAAGACCACATGGAGGTCCAAAAGCCATGACAGTTTGGCGCTTTTCAGACGCCAAGAGACCACATGGAGGTCCAATAGTGATGACTGTTACAAGGATCGTGACATGAGGGGGCCCCATCCCTGTAACTGTTGGGACTTTTGAGACGCGACGGAGGACACTTACAAGGATGGCAGCTGTGAGGCGTCAAAACGATGACAGTTACGAGGATCGCGACCTCAAGGGGCCCCATCCCTGTGATCGTTGGCACTTTGGAAAGGTTTTGGCTGGGGAGGAGGGGGACCATACCAGGGGGGTCGTGGGGGGGGGAGGGTGGGCTCCACAGGACTGGGAACATACATACATACATACATACATACATACATACATATATATATATGTAGAGATGTATCAAGCGTAGTACAAGCACTCATAACAATGGCTATAAAGAGAACAAAAGGGGATAAAACCTCCTCAAACCCGAGATCAATTGAAGGAGCCCCAAATTCTAGGTTCTTCGACTGGCTGCCCTCAAAATTGTCTGGCGTTTCATGTTCCGTTTGATTCTCCACATTGGGCCTTCCGGGCCCCCGCATACATGTATATATTCACGTGTATATATATACATGTGCACGCCTATGATATATTTTTTATGCACCTATCCCAAGCTTCAATTTGATATTCCAAACTTTGCCATTTGATTCTCAATGATAAGTATTGAGCCCTACACCCTGAACCTTACTGGTCGGTCCCAGGAGTTGCGCAGAAGCGCAAGAACTATGCAACGGAGCCAGTCAAGCTGAAGGTTACTCTCATAAGTCGCCTGCCATCGCAAAGGTCGCTTGTGTGTGTGTGTGTGTGTGTTTGGGGAATGGGGAATGGGGCATGGTCCCCAGTGTTGAGCAAGGTCATGTCCTCCTAGGGAAGTAGAACCGTGGAATTCGAGGACTCCAAGGGTTCGTCATTGTTTTTGTAAGTACAGTTTTAAGCCGGCGACATTAGGATTTAGGGTTTAGGGTTGAGGATTCAGGGTTTAGGATTCAGGGTTTAGGATTTAGGGTTTAGGATTTAGGGTTTAGGATTTTGGGATTAGGGTTTTGGGCTTAGGGTTTAGGATTTAGGGGTTAGGGTTCAGTGCTTACCTAGAACTTCCAAGTAGTCGGTAGTTCATGCAGAGCTCTACACTCTGGATCCTAGATTCTACTTGGAGCTTCAGGGGAATGTAGTAAGTATACTTTGAACCCCTGTAAGCCATATGATGTCCCTAACTATCCCCATTATTAACCTACGTGCTATGTCCCCCTGACCCTCCAGGTAAGTAGATTCTAAACCTGGAGGCTTGCTTCGATACTGCGCCCGCACCACAACCGTTCTGCAGTACTTAGTGCTGTACGCGCAAGAAAAGTCCAAAATATGACTGGTAGAAGATGGGGCCGTATACAACCTAAACCCGGACCCCCCGAAGCCTAAGCCCTAAGCCCTCAGCGGTGTGATTCTGCGTTTCAGGGTCCCTCTACCTTTATCAGTCTTATTGCGTATATGCCCCTGTATAGGAACAATTGTCCCTCATAAGGATTCTACTCGCAGGCCATAGACTTAGCCCAAACCCCTTCCTTAAGCCTTAAGTCCTCAATCCTAAGCCCTACATTCTAAAGCATGTGGCTCGCACTTTGGAACCCTGCTGTGAATCCAGGGAATCTTGCACCGGCCTAAACCCCCAAGAGGGCACCCCATAAGAACCCGAGGACGTCTACTTATCCTCCCAGGGGTCTGAGGCGGGATTCTCTAAGCCCTAAACCCTAAACCCTAAACCTATTTTCTGGGTCGCCTAGGCGCAACGGGCCTTCGGAGCGCGGCCTCTTTCTTGACGTCAAGTTTGTAGGGTTAGGATTTAGGGTTCAGGGTTCAGGGTTCAGGAGTTAATTAGGGTTGAGGGTTTGGCCTTAGGGAAAAGTGAGGGGCTTTTAAAGAGTTATAGGAAGCTTTGTAAGGGATATGTACATGTACATATGTCCATATTTAGATATACATACACATGTACATGTCTTGAATGCAAGTAATTGCAAGTATATACACGTATAGATATGTATTAGGGCTTCGCATAAGGTGTTTCGAAAAAGGAGGGGTCTCCTTTGTGGGTGTCCTCCAAAATGAGGCGGGTAAGTTCTTGGCCCCAACTTTTGGAACCACTCTTTTTTTTGGATTTCGAGGTTTAGGGTTGTGCTGTTGAGGGTCCGGGGGTTCGGGATTGTGGATTTGTTTTGACGTGTTGTGGTTGTTGCAGACTTGGGGGCTTGGTTGAGAATAGCCAGCGGAAGAACAAACCGCCGTACTCATAATGTCAGCTTCTCAATATCGATGTCCTGCTGGGTCCCCATAGTAAGGATACTTGGGCTTTCGAGGCAATGCAGCGGAACTCGCCTAGTCTTGTTGCTAGCTAGGCATGGAAATCTAAAAGCAATGTTGACAGTAGAAGTAAGAGTACCAACAACAGCGGCAACAACGTCTTCTGGCATAACATCAGCAACGTCATGATCTTGGTGTCGGAAGCTTGAGTGGAGCGATTGAGCCGAGAAGCCCAGGGTGAACTTCAGGCGTGGGCAACAGAAGAATCGTGAACTTCCAGGTCATGAGCTTTGTTGCGGAGATCCCCACTCAGATTTTCTGCGATCCCGCGATTTGAGGAGCACGGCTGGATCGTGCCCTTCATTCTTGCAGCTTCACCATCCGGATCCCCCAAGGATCCAAAAATCAGATCTCCTAGGATGTGGGAAATCTTACTGGAGTTTTAAAGTTATCGGGGGCTTACATAGGATCTAATGTTTAGATCCTCCAAGGTGTCTGGGAAGTGAAAAAAGAGGGCACATGTTTTTGCCAAGGCAATAGCCCCTCCTTCACTTCATAGAATATGGCTTCGGGTATACTAAGATCCCCATATACCCTCATATTCTATCTACTTAAGGGGGACTATACCACTACCGAATCGGAAGAAATCCCCGTCACTGGTCTTACATCAACCTATCGCCCAGAGAGCCCAACACCCCTAAAATGAGGGATATAGCCTAAATGGTATTCAGGTTCAGGGTTTAGGGTTTAGGGTTTAGGTTAGGGACCCTCATCTGGTTTAAGCCATATTCCTTAATGAAAGGGTATTGGGCTCCCTTGGCAAGGGGTTTTACCACTCTACTTGAGCCCTAAACCTCACGTGAACGTCCATGGGACTTAGTAACTGCTTCTAACTGTGCTTATGACACTTCACGTAGCTGGGGTAACCTCGGGTAAGGCCAGTTAGGGTATTTATGAGAAGATGAAGCCCAGAAATGAGTAGTTGCTAAGTCCTGAGAGCTTCCAAGTAGATCTTAGCCCTAAGCCCTCCCTCAACCAACGTGAATCCAAGGAGACTGCACCTGTGAAGGCCGACTCCTACTGCACCTGCCTCCTGACACATCAGGTTGTCGTCACGAGTTCCTACGCTAGGGTTCAGGGTCTAGGTCTAAGGGTCTACTTGGTTTCCCTTTTAATTTGCCTTTTTCAGCCTCAAATCCCGGTAATAAAGGGGGAAGCCAGGAAGGAGGGTGGTAGGGGGGTACCGCGGAGACATTTGTACCTTGATGATTGATGCTTGTGGCAAGGGTTGAAGGTTTAGGGCTTTGGAGAATTTCTAAAGGGATCTACAAATGAGCTTCGCTAGGAATATGTAAGGAAGCATATCCGGGCTATGAAAGGTTAATATAGTGGATCTACCCTTAGACCCTTTTTCTAGTCGGGAAAGCTGCGTATTTAACTTAAACCGTGGGTGAAGAGGCACAGGCTTCAAAGGATTGGGCCAAGGAGCCCGGGGCTGCAACGCATAGAGCTTTGGACATCCAGAGCCTTTTTAAGTTCTTACAGCCCCCCTTAAGTAGACAGAAGACGGAATTCCCCCATAAGCAGAATGAGATGCCCATGTATCCCATATTCGATCTACCAAAGGGTGACTATTAGAGGTTTGGGCCTAGAGGCCTTTGAGATCATTTGTGCCAGTGGTGGAGCTGGGTCCTTGCATGGGGGGTTGCTGGAGATGAGAAGCTGCAAAGCAAACATGCGCAGAGACAGCCAGAATTACGAGCCATTATCTAAACTCCTCAAAGGGGATTACATAGAACACTACTACGTGCTCTACTATGGGAGATACTAGGAGTTAAGATTATGGCTCAAACGAAGTTAGATCTCAGAAGTCTTCTCGGGGCCTCACGCAACAAGGTTTGCGAAGCCCAAAGCAAGAACACAATGGTAGGTAGTCAAAACCATGGTAATTTTTGGGTCCTAGGAAATTACTGCCCCTGATATCTAGAGTACCCAACAAGGGACCAGAGTTTTGACAATCCACCCATATGTTCTGCAATGTCCCTAAGCAGTGAGCCAGCTCTGTTGTGCTGCATTTGCAGGATGCGCTTTTCCTCGTCTGACATTAACATGTAAGAGGCCCAGGTGCCTGGAAGAATCTGGGAAAGCAACACCTCCAACATGTTACCAGATACTCTCGGAACCTTCAGTCATATTTAAGGGTGATCTAGTTTTTCTAGATTTTCTAGATCATCCCAGAGTCTGGGAGCCTCTTGATTTCTGCGGTTGTCGGAGAAGCATTCACAACACTGAACCAGTGCCGAGCCAAGGTGAGATTGCTGGCCGAACGAAATACCAGAGGCTGGCAGTGGTTCCTAGCTAACAAGCTGATTTGAGCAGGGTTTTCAAAGAGGCTGTTCATGTCGCCTATAGCATCGTCCTGATGACTCAACGGTATGCAACTTTATTTTGCCAGTTGGAAGATGTGCAGACCATTTTGCAAGCATGATGAGAGCTTACAATTGTTCGCTCTGTCAAGCCATGCCGGGAACAGCCTGATTACAACTAACCCCGGACACAAGCCTGCGCGTGAAGGAATGCTATGACTGTACATGTCATTTGGTCCTACGAACGGTTGGACGTTTGGGATCTTAAGATGAAGCGGGCTCTTGAAATTTCTGCGCTGCACAGGAAAGAAGACTTCTTGAAGGTATGGGCTTTGGTGCTTTTGCTGGTCTTTGGTTAGCGAGGAATGAAGGAATTGAAAAAACATGGAAGCTATTGTACTCGGTTTTGTAGAGACTACTATAAGGATCCATTCCTTCATTCCTAGCTAACCAAAGGCCAGTTTGAGGCTTGTGTGCAAATGGGGATGGGGAATGTATTCTCATAGGTAGGGGCCATAGCATCACAGCTTTCAACCCGCAAAAGACAGGGCGCGCAACACAGAGCCAATTCACAGCCCCCAAGGGTCCAAGTACCTAAGTAGATAATCTGGGTCCCAAGCAGCTGTATAACTAAGGACCCCATCAAAGATGTTACTGTGAATTGTCATGCGGGTTTCGAACTTGGTGGCAGATGTTCGCGCAGGCTTCAGACGAAGACCGCCACGGACTCTCTCGATCCGGCCAGTTCAGGGTTGAGGGTCTTCGAGCTGCAGGGCTCATATGAGCTACAGTCTAAACTCCTTAAAGGGGGTTCTATAGGGGATTATTTAGGGGGCTGCTATAGGGCCTATTAAGGGGGATACTAGGAGTTTAGACTATGGCTGATATGTAGTTCCTTTTCGGTTGGTATACTATACTATAACCCTACACTGTATACCATAGCAAATCCAAAGCAGAAGTACATGGGAGCCTCTGGGCAATTTTTCGTGGTGCTAGAAATGGCGTGAAGGTGTTGCCAGTGCATAAAGCTTCCGTCGCGCAGAGTTAAAAGTGAAGTGTATTGCTGCATGGGTTACGACCCTGTTCCATCAACTGAGACTCACCACCACGTACAAAATCTTCGCGCATTCGGTCCTACTTGGAGGAAATCCTCCACCACTCCAGGTGCCCAAAGTCCCATGTTAAACATTTGGTAGTTTGCCCAAGACAAGGGAACCCCAACATAGACCCCAAGATACTAGAACCCTTATTATTGGGACGCCCAGAAAGGTACCCCTAATTTTGGNNATCGAGAATCAAGTGGAAAAGACAACTACTATACTATACGGTTTCCTCATCATGAATAGTATGCCTGGTACTTCTGCAGCTCTGCAGCTAGCAGAGCCTGTCACAGCTGGAGGGATTTGGATGTGTTTCCTTTTCCTCCAAGAGATACTTGGAGGGTCGAGGGGCTTATACAACGCTCATGGCCAATCCGAAGAAAACCTTCTTTGCCAAGTTGCCCTGAAGCAGGGGTGTTCTCAGACGGGTTTGATCATAGCGATGATGCCTTCATGTAGTTCCCATGGGTCTGTGGTACAGTAATTATTTGTGGGTGACACGTGGCCATAATGGGGTCCTGACTTTAGGGTTCGGGGTCATCAAAATCCTCTTGCTATTGAAAGCTCTCAAAGGTTCCGGGACGATGTCCACGAGAAGCAGGCTTTTCAGCATTGGAATGCCAAGAGCTTTCAAGCCGCCTTTGACCCTGAAGAAGAAGCCAACACTGACTGGGAACAGTTCTGGGGAATATCAAGGGGCACGTGCGGGTTTAGGGTTTTAGGGTTT
>CAJNIZ010044390.1:0-27122 GCA_905231905.1 Symbiodinium pilosum
CCGGGCTTGCTGAGTTCCATGTTGCTGCTGAGCCTGGCCCGCGTATGCTGGTGATTGGCTGCTTGCCGAGGCTTGCGGCTGGCTTGTCGTCGCGCTGCCGTTTGCGTGCCGAGCTTGCTGAGCTTCATACTGCTGCTGAGCCTGGCCCGCATATGTTGGTGATTGGCTGCTTGACGATGCGTGTGGCTGGCTTGCTGTCGCACTGCTGTTTGCGTACCGGGCTTGCTGAGCTTCATGCTGCTGCTGAGCCTGGCCCGCATATGCTGGTGATTGGCTGCTTGCCCAGGCTTGTGGCTGGCTTGTTGTCGCACCGCTGTTTGCGTGCCGGGCGTGCTGAGCTTCATGTTGCTGAGCCTGGCACGCATATGCCGGTGATTGACTGCTTGCCGAGGCTTGCGGCTGGCTTGCTGTCGCACTGCTGTTTGCGTGCCGGGCTTGCTGAGTTTCAATTTGGCGCACCGCAGCTTTGTGACGATTGATGCTATGCGACTCGAGCCTGACGATCACGGCATCCCGCAGTTCGCGAGGAGTTGAGGGCTTGGGCACCGCAGAAGCTGGGACCATTTTTGGGAGCAAAGGCATCCATTTCAGTGACATCGTATCCACTGAGAGCTGCTTTGGCCACGTAGGCTGCCTTCACAAGTCCATGGCCCACACGGCTTTGGACGATTCTACGCTTCTCTCCTTGACTCTGTTCCGAGAGATACGAAGCATGTATACCCCCTGGTTTTAAATGCTTGGTTAACAGCTTCGGGAAACTAGGGAAACTGAGGGAGATTTAGGGCTTTGGAGTTACGTCCTGTGGCTTTGATGAGGTTTCAGGATTTGGGCGCTCGGGATGCAGGGATTCGAGGTGTGCAAAGGCGGTTCATGGACCACTCTTTCGGGACATTTTCGCACTTCAGCTATTAATGTAAAACCACGAGTGCTTGAGCGATGACAGCAAGGGACTCTGAGCTCACCTGCTTCCTCTGCAACAGCTACAGTAAGGAGGACACAGTGTGCCACTACTGCCACTACATTCAGGGCCACGCCAGCAGCTTCTGCAGCATCTGCAGTTGCAGTGTCCTCCTGTGCAGAGCAGACCAAAGGAATGTCCCCGCAGTAGTATTGGCCAGATTCCCTCTTAGGCTCACAGAGGAAGCGGGGTTCAATATAAGCATGGTCAGCAACAAGCTAAGAACAGCTCACCAATCTCCTCCTTGTGCCGCTTGGTTTCCAAGAAGGCGGCAACAGCAGCCTGCAACATGTTTTGCTTGATCCCTGCTGCGGTCCTGCTTTGCGACTTTCCTGTTCAGCCCCTTTTCTTTCAAGTGCTCACATTCCGCTTCCGGGGATGACCTTGCCGAGACTACACAGTAGGGTTTAGGGGATTAGGATGAAGAAGCCTTCCTTGTTTTGTTTGTTCCATGATTCGCTGAAGCCCCTGTCGGTTGAGCTGCCTGCCATCATGTCACTGCCCCCACTTGGTATCAAAGCACGCAAGATGCCAGGCATCTCCAATCCCGCATATCGCAGCGCAGAGCCGAAATTCTGTGCAAGGGCTTCCCATCCAGACCATGTTGCTACTGGCCCATGGTCGCCCCGGCCACTTGTCAAGCAGTGGATGTATTGCTCTCGAGGCAACGTATCGAGTTCGTTTTGCGCCCGACCATCGCGACTACAGCGAGCGGACCACAGTCATCAAGCTTAGCTCACCGAGGCGACCATTTTCTCAAGCTGCTGAAGCACTTGTCTACTTTTGTCACTGTATCAAATCTCTTCCTGGCAGAACCTTTAGGGCTCGGCCCGTGGGTCCCTCGCGCATGCGTGAAGTTCCGCAGCGAACTAATGGAACACACGACGCTGTCCAGGTTTACAGGAATTAATGACAAGCTAGGCTTCAGATCTTGTGGAATGAGTAGACTGTTGCAGGAGGCCTCCACGGAAGAAGTCAAAGCGCGGCTCTGCTCAACCAGGGTCTCTTCCTGGCCCTGCCAAGACATTCTGTTGCACATCGTCTTTGAGCTAGGGTTTGCTGCTTTGTAGCACTTCCTGTAAGAACGCCAACAGTCGGTTTCAGAGGCATTCTCGTACATCGTGCAGGATTGCACACTTCTTTGGTGATGTCTCGGGGATGTTGCCATAATGACCCCGTAGTTTGGGCCCCATGGGCGGTCCTAAGGCCTTGTTTAGCTTGAAAACGGGAAGCAGTGTGATCACAATCTTTCTGGCGCTGCTTCTATGACATAGTGTCCTGGAAGCTCAAATAGACTGAGACATGAAAGCGTAGCCATATAAGCACGATTAGGATTGTCCCTTTGATTGTTCCAATGTATCCGGTCTAGTATCTGTGCTCTGTCCTGAACACAAGGTGATACGCGGGGATACCAGAGATTGGTTGTCAATTCCGCCGGTGGCTACTAAGAAGTTGCCTCGAGCTTCTGCAGCTGTTGCGCCACGTCTCGGCAGCGCCGCAGCTGAGCATCCAGGCCTTCATGCTTTGCCTGGCAGATGCGCAGCTCTGCGCAGGTTCTGAAGTCAGTCTCTGATCAAAGCACAACGCGAGTAAGTAGTTGAGAGTCATCTGTGTGGCAGAACCGGAGGCAGCAGCTCGCCTGCACTAAACTGCCAACCCTAAAATGCCTTGGCTTGCTTCAATGCTTCCTCCATGTTCACCAACTCTTCGCGAAGCTTTGCTTCCTCCGCCGCCTCTCCATGCTCAAACACACAAGGCAGGCCGCATTAAATGAGACCCCATTTGCTCACAGAGCGATACACCTGGCTAAAGAGCCGCGATTCGGCAACACATTGTGCAAGCAACACAGTACCACAACTAATGTCACAGTGCTGGGCACAGGCAATCTGACGCTGTCAGTTCGACAACTAGAAAAAGGCCTCCGGGTCGTCCTCCTCCTTGGCCATCGCTGCTGCACCTGCCCCGATTTCAAAAGATGCCAGGGGCCGGAGATGTTGTGGACTGCGGCCCAGGTGCTTTCGGCCACGATCTCAGCAACATCCTCCGAGGCATCCACTGCCGCTGCGGCCTCCGCACCTGAAGCAACAGGGCCCCAGAAATGCCCACAGATGTCTGCCACAAGGAACACAAGGACAGGGATGACACGGCGTCCAGGCCTGCCGCCTCCGCCTCCTCGGCCCTCTGCTTCCGTCGCGCCTCGATCTCCTCCAGCTTCGTAGCAGCCCTTGGCTCAGAGTTGAGAGTCCACATGCATCGGGAGCACTGCAGACGCCAAAGCCTGCTGCAAAGCTGCTGTTGCAACTCTGCCTCCGCTTTCTCTGCCTCCGCCTGCGCTTCCGGGACAGATGCCTCGAGCTGCTGCATCCGGCTGTCCACAGCGGCCTCAAGCCAGATTGCAGCACACGAGCTGTGTCTGGGCATTTCATTTTGCTGCTTCCGTTGTGCCTTGAGCGACGTGTACTGTCCTTGCAAGGCTGCCGCCTCCAGTCCAAGATATCCGCAAACGTCCGGCCACACAGCTGCCTTCCGCGCCTCTGCTTTGATGTCGTCCTCCTCAGGGTTTTCTCCGGCAACTTTCAGCAGGCCTGCGACAGGGAAGAACACGAAGGTCCGGCCCCCTTGCACGTCACTGAAGTCATCCAACCTTCGCCCAGCGTCATCTGGTCACACTTGGTTGGGAGAACGCCAAGGACCACCAACTGCTGTGGCCAGAGCGCACTGAGCAAGGCTGTCCTTCAGAGGAGCACTTTCCAAAAATCTGTCCAATGTCGACGCCACGTGCGTTTTGCCACAAGAACTGCACTACATGTAGCCAAAGCACACTGTCTGCTCAGCCGATGGCAAGTAGCCGCATTCCACACCGTCAAAAACAACACAGGCGTTGCAGTCAGGAAGCCTTAGAGAAAAGGTCTCTTGAATACCCCGAGCATTACACCAAGCATGCGACGAAACTGCAAACAGGCGGCTGCATCCTCTGCTGCAGGAAGTACACGATATCCTCCATTGGCAGCGAATATGTAGCACTCCTTGGCACAAACCTTGGTCAATCACGGTCAATCCAGCTTGCTGGTGGGAGGTTTGCTCGCCATGCCAATGCCATCCCAACTGCGCTTCCTTGGCCTTCTTAGCCGCGGCTTCTCTCTCCTTCATACAAGACACTTCAACATGAACGTGGGCTGGAAGGGGTTTTGGGGCATAGCTGGCGCTGCTCATCTGTAGCGTCCTTCTCGGCCTTCTCGTGCTCCTCATCCTGAGCGGCCATCCTCGGCTTCACAGTGTCCTTCTAGTCATTTCTACACGGCTTCTGTTCCTGGACTGAACCCAACAGCTTTCCTGCTGTCGTCATGACACGCATTTGTACTTGCCAATTGCCGCCGCTACCGTGGTGGTGGTTGTAGTTGTCGTCATCGTCGTCGTTGCTGTTGCGGTTGTCGTTGTTGCTGTTGTTGCGGCTGCTACTGGCTGCCGCCGCCGCCGCCGCTGCTGCTGCTGCTGCTGCCGCAGCCGCTGCTTCTGCTTGTGTTCGTATGACTGCGAATTTGGCCTAGCTGCTGCTCGCAATCGCCATGTCGGCTTGTTCTTCCACCACCATGGTCAACATTACCAGATATTCCCCGGAGACTTCACTTGTGTCAGCAAGCGTCAGCTTCCGAAGTCTGTCGCGACGCTCCTCCTCCTCGGGCCCTTGAAGTGCTGCCGGCCCTGCAGAAGAAGACTTCAGGCTTTGGTTTGTAAAGAAGCAAAGGCATGCGTCCAAAGGGGGAGGAGGCTGATTTCGAGACACGCTCACCCAAGGCCCGGTGAGGTTTGGGGCTGCGGAAGGGCATAGAATAGAAGGATGCTCTGACACACGATGATTTCGTGGCCAACTATGAACACCCAAGTAAGTCCAGACTAGAATCTAGCCCTCAGTCAGTCAGTCAGTCAGTCATACGCCATGCGGCGCATGGACAGGCAAAAGCTGGCTCACCGTGCGACGTCTTAGCCCTACATATCGACAAAAATCCCTTGGTAGTATAGTATACAGCGCGACTAGTCTTCGATGCTTGTGACAGAAGCAGGGACGTCTTGCTACCTGGCCTGACAGAGCCCAGTCCACAGCTGCGTCCTTGCAAGGGTACGCCTGCTCTACTACTTCCACTGCTGTTACTACTACCACTGCCACTACTACCACTACTGCTACAGGCTTGACACTGCTTTTTGCATCACTGCTTTCTGCCTCAGATAGAAGCTCCGTTTGTGTTGTGCAAGTCTTCACATGGCCCGGTCCACGGACAGAATCTTCCGTCTGCCGTCGGCGAGGTGGGCTGCCAGGGAGCTCTTCCCAGTCAAGGGGGGGCCCAGCAGCAAGACGTGGAGTCGATCCTGAAACCAGAGAAAATGCAAAATCTCCAAGACCGGCACTACTATTTTTTGAAAGTACGAAGAACCAAGTTGTCGTCATCGCAGTCATAAGATCGCTTGCATCCAACGAGAATGTCAAGAATGTCTTCGCCGTCTCGTTCTCAGACTTCCCTTCGTTGCAGCGACTTTCGCAGTCGTACTCTCAAGAATATGTCTGAACGAAAGGGCCTGACTTCATACGAAGCGCTTAGACTACGAGTTCAATGATCCAGCCTGTAACACCACCCATGCGACATTTTCAAGGTAGCTGCCATTGTATTCTTATCGTTACCACTACCACGATCGCAGCCAAACTCCGGAACAGTTCAACTATCTACCTTGGAGACTCTCGGGCCTCATCCAGCACTCGGTATGGGAAGTCGGCTGGATCCATCTCAGGCTGTGCCTCAAGTCGCAATGCCGCGACACACCACTTTTTCATGGATGCCCGGACCACCCCATATGCTCACACAGGAGAAACAATCAGCCATTGACTACCTCTCATCAAGAAGTGACTTGACTTGTAGTGACACAACTTCTCACAAATTCGGTATATCTGAAGGGATCGCCCTGGAATGTGGTCTCACATGAATGTAGGCCAAGCGGTCCTCTTCCACCTCGCCTCCCTCTTCCACAGACTCCTTGTCACGAGTCGGACATACGGTTCAAACCGGACGCATGAAACTGGAACCGGCTCCGTATGAGGATTCAGAGCTGAGAGGCAGGTTATAGGGGATAAGTTTTGAGGACCCATCTTTTAATAGACTTATGACAGGCCTTTGAGGTCATGTTAGGGACAAGGCATTCTGCCACATTATCTTGACGAATTTCTCGTGTAGCCCTGGAATCTCTGACACTTCCTTAAAACAAGCGGGTCCTCTTCTGGCACCTCTTCTTCCTCTGGCTCTGCATCGATTTCAGCCAGGGCTTCCTCTGCCTGTGAATCGAGGCTTGCGAGCCATAGTATCAGAACAGCTTGTGCTGGAACTCGGACAGGCCCCGGCCTATAGCCATTGTTGATAACATTAACCGGACACAACATCACAAGCAGCTGACAATTGAAGGCCAAAGATAGGAGCAACGACAATGACACTTCCACTACACCACCAGTGGGCTTCATGAAATTCATAAGCTTGTCGTAATCCAAAACAACTTCCACCTCGGCCAGCTCTGCAGTGACTTTCCTTGGCAAATGCAACTGCCTGGTCATGCCATGAACTTAGCATAATCGCATATCGGTTTTCAATCCTCCGACCCTGGACCCTGGATTTACTTGTCTGCCCCTCGAAGAATCCTTTGTGGCGAGGAAATTACACAGCTTGCCACCCCGGCGTCTCTGCAGCCTCCGGATCCTCCGGTGGCTCTTCGGAAGCCTTCCTGGCTGCCTCCACACGCAGCGTGGCCTCCAGCTGGGGGTTGCAGCAGGTTGTTTTACAGATGGTGGCTTCACCCACAACTCAGCAGACTGGCTGGCCTGCTCACGCCGCTGGGCGCGATCCTTGAGACGGCGTTCCTGAAAAGCCAAGGGTTAGGTCACTGAGCGTCCCGCTTCACAGCCCTCGCCTTCTCCTGGAGCTTCCTCTGCCGCTCTTGCTGGCGCCGGACCTCTCGGCCGTGCTTGGCCACAGCCGGCCAAGTCGGTGCGCCAGGGGTACGTACTGGCAGCTCCATGCGATTGTTCTCATACCTTGGTCCATCGCAAGGCGTCCCAACCAGGCGCAACCGTCGCAGATGCAAGACCAGATGCTTGTCGTAGACTTGCAAGAAGAACTCCTCTTCTTGGTACTTTGTGTCGAAATCCACGCTGTAGACCTGCTGATGGAATGTGCGCGCACCTCCTACGTCAGAGCATGTACGACCAAAGGAGCTGCATCACCAGGTGCTGCCGTGCTCATTGCATGACCACTGCTGTACAACTTTTTAACTCATAAAAAAGGAGGCAGCGAAGGCCTGCCTCGATGGGGTAGTCTGTAGGATTGCACAAGAAGAGCTCTTGCACGCAGTCAGCCGTGCCAGGCAGTACAGGTCCCAGCTCGAAGGTCGTTGAGGGCTCCACATTCACTCTCAAGCCATCACCACACCCTCGCATGTGCATCATCTTTCCTTACTGGCACTTCTTCAAACCATGAGGAAAGAACCGCGATTCAAGGAGCCCCAAAACCACCCATCACACAGCTACAAGGAAGACGAGACTCTCATAGGATTGTCCAGGATCCGGAGGGCCAGCTTCTGATTGTAGGATCTGGATGATGTCGGTGTGAAGCTCACCGTTACGAACTGGGACTCACCCGGAGCCACCCTGCCAGGGTAGCACAGAAGAAAGCTGACGCATCAGGGCCTTGGCTCAGCAAAGATTTCGTGGCCTTCCGGAGCGCGGGCTCAGTGAGTAGGCAAACTCCGTCGTCTTGCCAGGCTTGCTGGTTGGAGCTTTGTAGTCCCAACCTGCCGCAACCATCAGCTTACAAAATCATCCTGTCCCTGGCCTCCTCGCAATCAACTAAATGAGATCCTGTGAGAGGTCATAATCTGTGTGGCTCAACTGCTTCAGGCTGGAAATTGAATAAAAGCTTGTGTTTCTGACTGAAGCTCTGGCAAACGTCACAAGCTTAGGGCCCCAACTAGCCATCACGGACTTGGCATTGCGAAGCCTCGGAGCCCATGAAACCGCACTTCGCTGGGCGGCAGAAGATCTAACTGCTCCCTGGACATGGGTTTTCTCAGCATGTCTTAAGCCCAGGCATTATCACTTTGCCTGACATCAGTGTGGACCCGTACGGTATTGGGCATGATGCTTGAAACAGACCTGTTTTGTTTTGAAAACACAGCCAGGCAGCTTGATAGTAATTCGCTTGACCTGCCCTACAATCACATGCCCGAAGTCAATGGAGTCGGAGGAAAGCTCCAGGTCTGGCCGCACGAACTCACTCGTCAGCTTCACCTGCCAAGATGTTTGGATCGCCTTCCCCCTTCTGAACATAATCCTTTCTTGCTTGTGCAGAGGTCAGTGATCCTAGAAATCAAGTTTCAGCCTCGTAGGAAGGCCCTCCGCGCACCGGAATGATCCAGTTCAGCTCTTGCTTCCCCTCCTCCCCCGTCCTGCAGCCACACAGAAGCTGGGCTCTTTCAACCGCTTCGCCTATCAGCTGTCAGTTTGCAGCTGCTGTTCACGAGCAGACGCTGGTCGGTCCGCTCTAGTCGCTTCAGTATTCTGGTGCCGCTAAGACCCATGTTGTGCTTGGCTTAGGTCAGCTGATGCCACATTCTCGCAGCCCCTCAGATCCCTGCGTGTCATCCGTCCTGTCTCTGAAGCAGGTCAGCTCCAGCTTCACTTGCTTCCCAGGTGGCAGCTTGTTCACCTGCCACAGGGGAACTCGAAGCGCAGCATGGCGCAGTGATACCTTTCTTCTTCTACGGGCTATGCATTCTCTGAAAGGAGTGCCGAGGCTTCGCCCCATGTAGATTCTCCATGTTCTCGTCAATCACAAATAATCTGAATACTCATTCCACTACCCCCCAGACCTTGCATGGAGAATCCCAATACAAGGTTCCTTGCTGCTCTAGGCTGCTGTGGAACTTCATGCCGACACGACACAAGGAATCTCCTTCATCCCCACTATACTAGTGTCTGCATCACACGCTTTAGCCCCATCCTTCAGCCTCCACTGAAATGCCTTGAACCTCTGAACCCCTTGCATGCTTCAGCAGCTAGTCACCAGTCAGCATGCCACAGGGGCAGGTATAATTTGTCAATCGCATGCAAGTAAAGGTGTTCTGCAAGCCTTGTCGGGGGTTACCTGGAAGCCTTTCTGCATCAGGAGCCGCTTGTTAATGTTGAAGGTCACATTCTCATGGAAGCAGTTGTAGACGGAGATCACCTCATAGGGATTCTCATCAACTCAACAACCATTACAGCGGTCTGCTTAAACAGCAACCCCAACTTAGGGGCCACGGGCTTTGTTGGAACCTTCTACTTTTTGCGTGCGGCCCTGGCCTTCTTGCCAGAGTGGCCCAGGACAATATGTCCAAAGTTACCTCAGCTGTTCGTGGAGCCTTTACGAAAAAAGCTCTGCAAAATCGGGATTCGAAGTTGCTCAGGGTTTACCATCCTGCTTTTGCAGATGTCCTAACAAAAGCAGCTCGGGAAGCGATGCCTTGAAGCGCCTTGTATGGATTTTCAACACATCATGAGAAAACCCTTCCTCCCCAATCAACTGCTTCAACAACACAGCATTTACGCATTTTTGCATGTAAGGCTGTCACAAAGTCATGCAACACTGAGACTGAGGTTCTAGAGCCAGCTAGAAACAGGCGATACATTTGGCAATGCCATCAAATCGACTTGGCAGACAACCAATATTACAGTAAACCCTGGAACCCCCAAACCCTCAAATCCTAGACCCTATACTCCCTAAGAGCCTGAAACCTAAACCCTATAACCCCAAAAAGCCTGTATGTCTTCCAGTGACCACATGACACCGCTGTAGGCACTCCACCACTTGAATCCGAAAACCGTGGTGGCTTGCGCGGTTCCCTGTAAAAACAAGTTCTAATGACCTCGCCGAATTGCCCAAAAGGATGTCCAAGCACTCAAATGGACACAAGATCTTGGATGGCTACAGTTGTCCCTACACTATCCTCAATAATTGCCCTTACAATGCATCATCTTACTACCCGCCAAGCAAAGGGTGGACCTTACAACCGATTGGCACTCGTAGTAGGCCGCAGTAATCGGCATTACCTCCAGCATTGGTCGACGCTCGCCGCGGCCGCGGGCTGAGCCTGATACAGGCCATTGCATACTGCAGAACTGCAGACTGTTGTCTTTTGCTGGCGGTAGAAGATAGAAAATTATAAAATAACGGCCGTATAGCAACAATATATTTACCTTAAGTTAGTACTACATACCAGCTAAAATGAAAAGAACCAGTAGTTATAACCTTGGTCAGCCCTCAACAAGCCACAATATCCCCTCCCAATATCTCCCAATGAAGGGGGGTTCCCATACACCCCATGAAATTGTTGGCCTCGGGCTGATCCTTTGCCGGAGGGCTCCTCAGATCGAATGATTTAGCAATGCTTCAGGTGGATTTCCGGACTTCCGAACTCCTTGTATGAGAAACCAACAACCCCTCTTGCCCTGCCAATCTTCGATCACGATGTTATTTTAGCAGGCCCAAGATTCCTGCAAATTTGTTGTATCTTCCTGTGAAGCAGGAACCTTTGAGGGATGCGTTTTTTGAGATATGTGGACATGTGCATAAGGCGCTCTCTTGGGATGTCCCCGAACTGTCCGATCCGAATGTCAATAATCGAGAAGGCAGTACGAGTTCGGACTCAAAATAAGCCACATCCTTTTTCTTGAGCAGTCCTTTGCGTACTTCTCCAGGTGCTTCTCCCACAGATCCTGCAACTGCAAATTCACTGGCAAGAAGTCTGGGCTTTAACAAGGCTGACAGTGTCCTTCTCTTTTGCCAGGAGCGATTGGCAGATGAAGTGACGGTCAACCTGGCAACGGTTCCCACCATTCGCGTGCCCTGCATTCCAGATTCATTTGTGGCCCTGTGGCTGCCTCGAACTCCACGACCTGCCAAGACAGCAGGACATGAGGGCATTGTAGGAGAGCGCTAGCGCGTGTTCTCTCGTAACCAGCACGGGCCTGCGGCTCTGGCTGCCACTCGGCAAAACTTGCTGCAGATTCATTCGCGGAGTTCTCCGCCATGCTGTGCATGCTGGAAGCATTCGAGACCTCGCGACACTCTGCACAGGACCTGCTGTATCCCTGCATGGCTTTCTGCAAGGCAAGTCACGCAGGCAGCTGGGGGAGGAGGCCCGTTCTCTCTCAGCCGCTGCACAGCCAACTCCTTGCTCGCCTGATGATCTTGCCTCAGACACAAGAAGCCAAGCTTCGACGGCTTTGGAAATTAAATTTTGGCAAGAAGCTCATCCCGCCGCTCGAGTCCTTTGAAGACATCCGGCTGGCTCCCCTGCAACAAGAGGATGCCAGGGAAGATCCCGTGACCTCAACAAAAGCGCGTGAGATTTCAGCTATCGATCCAACCGCAGAGGGGCGCACCTCGAACATGTATTCGCTGGCGCTCGAAGTGTGCGACTTCAAGCAATGCGACTTCATTCACTTCGTCAGGGATGCCTTTTCCAAATGCATGCAGCTGTCATATGCTGTGACAAACAAAGACCGCAAACTGCTGATTTTGTAAGTCCGACCTGTGCGGAAGCGCACAGCGATGCGCTCCTGCAGGACTCGTGTTTCTCAAAGTGTTACCTTGTGCGAAAACTGCAGTTGACCGATGCACGGTCACTGGCGCGGTGCTAGATGGCGCTTCGAGTACGTAGCATCATGGCTGTCTGAATGCATGGCTCCTTGTCTCCAGGGTTGATCTGGCCAGAGACCGGCCAGCAATCCAAAACTGGCGGCCGAGAGACAGCGCAGAGATTCCAGTTGAAGTGGAAGGCGACCTCCAGGGTGTAGGCTTCGTGGTTTTGCGACCGGGCTGGGCTTCAATGGTCACTGGAAATACCAATGCTCATATGGCGCTAGCCAGGAACGTGAGTAATATGGACGCCCGAGAACTTGCCGGTAACATGTCTGGCTGTGCCTTGCATGTCTAGGCTTACGAAACAGATGGTCTACGATCGCTGGGCACGGATCCAACACAAAGTAGTTGTTGATCTTTGAAGTTGACTTTTGGAGGGGCGTGCTAGTCACCAAGCGCACCTTGCCGGTGTTTGCCAGGATGATCTCCCGCTCCTGCACCTGAACGGGCTTCGGGTCTCAACACTCAACTCTGAAGGCTCTACATACGAAGTCATTTGGTACAAGATAAGTCCAAATAACAGAATGGTTTCAGGAATCATAATGAAGTTGCTTTATTCTTGGCATGATTTTTGTCCGGTAATTCCTGCTGTCGCTACATTGCGCGATCCAGTCCCCGAGCCTCCGTATAAGGCACCTCCCCAAAGTCGAGCTCCGTTTTGTCGAGGCGAAAGTCAAGCCGGGACGCCTGGCCTTTGAGAGACACCTCGTACCTGAGTGCATCATATACAAATATATACATGCGAGCAGTAGAGAAATCCTTCCCGCGATGACAGTAAGAAGACAGATGCGGTAAATCACAAGCATGTCTGGAATAGTTGCAAAATGTTGCAAACTGTCCTGCTCAACAGTCAGTTTGATCTCACCATGCGGATCCAAACCACCACACCCAGACCACCACAAACAGAAACAGCAAGCGCTGGGACCCCTCTGCGGCAAAGCGGCTCTGGACCACCCTCTGTCTGGCAGACGGCCAGGCAGTCAAACTTCTGGTTCTTCATGCCAAAGTATGTGAAGGTGATGTCCTAAATGAGGCTTAAACAGGGCACGCATGCCTTGGGGTCCAGCATATCTTGGGACGGGCCTGCGAGTGGCCTGGTTCCAGGATGCCCATGATCGGCAGGATGTCGAAAATCTGATTGATGTCCTTGGCGTCTGCTGGCTTGCGTCTGTGGGATGGTGCAACTGATGAGTCAAGCTTCTCATCGCAACGCACAAACATCGTGTCTAGAATAATGCGATGAATGACATACATACATCTTACTTGTAGCCTCCGGGCTACAGCATGACGAAACTTGCGTCTGCTCCGGGCTCATGCGACCTTGCAAGCTGAGGCACCACAACCGGCCGAGGTTGCTTCGTCTTCTGTTGTGGGAGGAGCGTGCCTTGCATCTCGGCCACTTGCGAAAGCCGCGGCACGTTGGGCATCTCCGCCGCGTTCCTGCGTTGCAGCTGGTCCCTTTTGAACCCAGACTCTGCTCCAGGGTAAGTTGGGAAGCCGTAAACACCCTAAAACCGGAATCTGGACCTGACGGCTGCCAGGCAGAAGCTCCGGGCGATACACTTGCGCAGCCACAAACCCTCTAAACCCTAAATCCGAGAACTAAACCTTATGCTAGCATGGCCCAGCAGCGGGTCAGCAGTCGAGCGAAAAGAAGAAGTGTGCTTTGGCGGAAAGCCTTCAAAGAGCTGCTTTACACTTCCCAAATGAGGATTAGGGTATTGGACTTGGAGAGGTTTAGGTTGGGGGTAAGGGTTAGGGTATGCGGAACAATCTAAATGCTACAGCACATGAAAAATGTAATGGCAACTACTGCATTATTTGGGGGAGAGAGATTTTAAAAAGGGATATTGCAGAGAGTTTTTGAGGATGTATGTACGGCTTATGTGGGGGGTTATAGGGTTTGAGGTGTTACGCTTCCTTTCGAGAAGGGAAGGGAATGGAAGGAGTAAAAAGACAGCGAACTCAGGTTATCTAGGTATTCTATCGTGACATACAGGGCAATGGAAGAGAAAAGCGGAACTGCTACATCACTGGGGATCACAGTCACATAGGGACTAGTGCAAGATTTTGTGTGCAACACTTCCCAGGATGGGGAGGGCATACCAGTCAGAACGACGCATCACTGAGATAACTCCAAAATTAGATAACGTAGTTGCCCTAGCACTCACAGAGATTTCATGATGAAGCCAGCAATGTCTGCGGAACAGATCGAATCATTGCAGCCGCATCAACTCCAAAAGATAGAAAGAGGGAGACAGAGAGGGAGACAGGAAAAGGAAGAGAGAGAGGAGAGAGAGAGAGAGAGAGACAAACTTTGCATGTTCCACAGGCTACATTGCCTCACCCAAATTTACAAGACAGAGAAGCTGGGCCACGGATAGTCACAGGATGCCTCCATGAAACGAGATCTTTGAGTTTCTCAAACTGCACCACAGCACAGATTTTCGAACACGACGCATGTGTTCAAGGAGCTATGTCAGCCAAGCAAATTCAGGACCCCGATGTTCTGCTAGTTAAAAAAGGGAAAGAAATACAGAATCTTTGAGAAACCTGCCCAGGCCTGAGCTGAAAGAGTTGGCAGCTGAATTGACAGCGCTCGGCATAACGATCGAGGCTCTTTGTCCTCCACCACCACCACCACTCAAGTCATCTTCACTCATCTCCTCAGGTAGCTGCGAGAGGCTGACTTTCAAGGCTCTAGTCTTTTCAAGAAAGGTACCGGAGCTGGCACCCTCCCTGGGGTCTGCCTTCTCTCGAGTCGGACAGGGCAAGCTGGGGCAGACTGGCGGATGGCAGACGCAGGCACAATAGCGGAAAGAGGCGGATGAAGGGGCTGCTGCCTACTTTGGGAATTGGTAGGCTATGCTATGCTAGGCCTTGGCCCTCTCAGCTGCAGCCTCTGCCTGACCTTACTAACATTTACTAGCTAGGCTGATTGATATTTCAGATCAGCGGCTGCTTCTTCCACGAACGACCACTGGAAGTTTACCGGCAAGGCATTCGGATTCGTCATGGTGATGGTGAGTTGCTTGCTCGTCTCATTCAAGACCTTAGGTCAAACCGAAGCTGCACACAAAGGGATCAATCGAGTTCAGCTGCTCAACTGGATTGAAGAAGTGCCGACTAGTCAAAGAGAACGAACCGATGCGAAGAGAAACAGAAGAATTGTAAATCGAAGGCCTGGAGTTGCTAGAGATGTCTCACGCCTGCGGCCTAATTATTGCTTCACCAAGTCTCGGAGCCAAAGTCCAATTTGTTGCTGCCTGGGCTTGGCAAATCGCGCGCTTGCTGCAACACCTACACCCTACACCTTGCTGCATTACATCAGGCTGCTTCAGGCTCAAGCCTGTGTGCCTTGCGTTTTGCCTGTTTGTCGGGTCATCTTGCTGTCAGACAGACCTAAGGTAATCTGGAGCAGTGCAGCCATCTAAAGCCGCTTCGCTCCTTCTTGTCCGCAGTATGCACAGTAAGTGGGACCTTGCGGCATGAGCGCAGTGAATTGGAAAAGCCATGCCCATGCTCAGGGAAGAGAGGTCCACTGTACTGCAGAGCACATCTGGACGGCCAAAATTGAAGGATGAGAGGGCGCTCTTTGACGCAAGAAACACTTCGCGAGTCTGGTGCTCATGGCTGAAAGCCGGTTCATGGGATCAAGCCCCTGCTCTGGCGCATTCTGAAGAACTGGACGCAACCACCACGTCATCAAAACAGCGGCCAGGTTGGCCGCCTGCGCGCTCGTCGATGAAGCGACGGCTGCGACGGAGCCACTCAGACAGCTTTGCTGCCACCTGGTCACTCAGTAAGGACTCAGCTGAGCCGTGGAAGGAGGCGCCTCCCAGAGCTTTCAGGTGGCTCGGATAAAGGTTCGCAGGACAGACGCTGACACAGAGTTCCTTGGGTGTTTGTGCTGGGGCCCGATTTTTCAGTCACTCCGGCTCCTGGGGTACAAGACAGGATTCCTACACAAATCTCTGAAATTGGATTCCATGTTTTGCCCAGGCTCCGTAAGACAGATCCGTGATGCACGCGGCTCTCCCTCGGAGTGCGCCAGCAAATAGCGGCCAAAGAGAGACTCCAGCACTTGCATCTGCTCAGCGTTATACCTTGGTCTTCCAGCCCCAAATCAACAAGAGTCACAATACCCACGGAATTCTTCACAGCATGTAATCACAGTGTAATCAGTTCTGAATGTGAGGTGCGGGAAGAGCGCCAGCCCGTTCAGTGGCCAATCTTCGGTGGCAAAGACGGTGGTACTGCCCAACAGCAGGGCCGTCACGAGAGCCGGAAAGCTCCACAGACAAGAAACGTCATGCGCGGAGCTGGGGATGAGGGCCAGCATGTAGCAGGGGATGGAGAAAGGGAAGACTACGCCCAAGAGAGGAGCTGCTAACACGTGGAAGCCACAGGCTGTAGCACAGGCCAAGTACAAAGCCACTTGGCCACCAAGCAGACAGGCGAAAACCACAAGGAACTGCATGGCCAGGCCTGTCCAATGCAGCACAGCCAACAGCCTGGGCTGCCGAAGGCATAGGTCCATCATCCAATGCTGTCTCATCCATTGCCTTGGTTACATTACGAAAGGGATTCTTAAGCAGAAAGTCCTCTGAAAAGCACCTTTGCATGTCTAGCTACGGCTAGCTAGTGACGTTGTTCCAGCTTCAGCCGTTCTGAGGCCAAGGGACGGCTCCACAACACAATGCGGTTTGAACGGCAGTTCTTGGTCTCGGGCAAAGCGCAGGTGAGACTCCAGCGTGCTGGGGTCCAGCCACTTCCAACCGCCAATCCGCAGCTTGTTGAGGGCTGGGGAACCCAGCTGGTGCGCCACAACTAGTCTGAGCACTCCGGAGCGAGCACTCCCTGCAGGCAGAAGCATGGCGAGGGCTGTGTAAAGGAATATGAAGCCTGTGTGCCCGCCATATGCCGCGAAAGCTATGAAGTCTGCGAGCAGGACAAAGAGGCCATAGGCAGCCCGGAGCCAGAAGACCTGCAAGGTGGATCCCAGGTTTTTGCCACTTGCATGGCCAGCGCACGTTTATTTTAGGCCCTTCCCGTCATACCTCCACCAAGTCCGTCGCGAGCACCAAGCCCAAAACTGCCATGCAGACGATGAAAACACGATACCATCTCCGTGCGCCACGCAGGAGCCACACAGGTGCCCAGGAGGGTCCTGAACAAAACAAGCCCAGTTCTGCAGCTGCGCTGATGGCGCTGTGGAACTGTGAAATTAACTAGCAAGCCACTCTGCCCACCCATGCGCTCGAAGGCTACTTTGGCATGTCGTGGCATTGCATCTCTGCGGCATCCACGTTCGAAGAAAGGCCTGCTCTGTGCTGACCAGGGGCGGCGTAGCACTGGGGAGTCCCTGCCTTCTTCAGCAAAGTAGGCGAATGCGATCAAGGTCGACACGAAGTACCAAAGCCGATCGGGAACGCACATTGCGGCACGCGCCACCGAAGACTCAAACAAACTCAGCCCTAGTAGCTGAAGCCCAAACTTACAGTCAGGGAATGTCAAGAGCAGGACACGTTGGAACAGTCTTTGACATGGCTAACTTTGAATGCAGCTTGGCTGCTCAAGGAGAGATTTGGGAAAATGACTTCGCCGATCAGGTTTACATGGTCTCTCTGCGGGTGGTCCTGCTGCTGAGCAAAATACAACCTCTTGACAGACAGAATGGTGCCCGAGCACTCTCCTGGTAAACGATGGTCAGCTTCTGCTTCACGGTACCACAAACACGATCCACCTTGAAGGCTGGATCGAACTCCACACGAATCCTCGGAAGCTGCAGGTGGCTGAGAGCCATGCTGCGCCCAATACATTTTGTTGTGGTCCAAGTATCTCCAGCGTTTCACCAGATCGCAGGTAGCATGTGTCGATGTTGACATAGAAAGGCCTCAGCAGCTGCAGCAAGCACAAATTCCTTGCAGTCGCCCAATTCAAACATGAGCATGCTCTTCAGCTGCCATCAAGCGACGGCTGGACCTTGATGAAGAAGCGAACCTAGCGTTCTACCCACTCAAGCGCACACGTTCCAATCTTAAAAACAAAGCGGCTTAGCTCAAGAGCTGATTCAGCTGCTCGTGGCAGACTACTTGCGTCAGACTTCAGCCAGGCTTTTGTTTTCCCTCCTCTGTCTCGATGATGCCGGATCAGGAACCCAGTGCACACAGCAGTTCTCGCAACTGCGCGCTTGACTCAAAAGCGCATCATGCTGTGCTTCAGCAGCCTCCCTACTCCGCAATCTTCGTCTTCAGGGGGCTTTTGCACTTGCCTACTCAAGCTCCCGTGTCCAAGCAGTTGCTCTGCAAGCTTAGCTTGTGGCAACGGCTTCCACTTCCACAGTGCCTTCCTCCGCCTCCTCGTCTTCATTGAAATCTTGCCAAGGCCCACGGGCCGGGCCTCCCTTACCCAGCGGGTTGGTGTGCGGTGACCATGGGCCATGGTTCAGCGGGAAGCCTGAGCAGACCAGAACACGGAGAAAGTTTGCATCACCCAAACCACAAAATGCAGCAACATCACCATCCTGATGGCTTCCTCCCTTCTTACTTCTAAGCTAGCTTTACTGTGGTGAGTAACAATATGACAAGGAGGCATTTGGCCTAGGGGCTCTGGCGTAGCTTAGGTGTCCACAGGCCGTGGCGTGGACGTTGTTTGCGCTCCCAATTCCTTGGTCAGGTGGCCGTTTTGAAATGTTCCTCCCCCACCCCGTTAGGCATCACGACCATATACAGTAAGAGTCAGCTTGGGTCTACTCGGATTCCTTCAAGGTCATATGCTAAGAATGGCAATGCCCTGGCTTCTAGGCTGTACAGGCAAATCATGCTTTCAAAGCAAAACTTCCAACCGGTTTTTCTGATTTTTCATATGAATATTGATCGATGTTAACCTAGCATTAGTATCGGGGGTGACCATAAAGAAATTTTCCGCCGGGCCACAATGAGTCCGGAAGACTGCAACAGCCTAAAAGCTGGATCAGGGACTATCGGACTATCGGATCTATCAGCCTTAAAACCGACCGGCCCTGAAATTGTACAGTAGGGCCTCAGTAGGATGTCCAACAAAGCAAGCATAATGTTCACAACTTCCCCAAGAGAATTCAACGCCCAATAAACCCTCTGAAGTAGGATCCAGTTTCAGGTGCTCCGCCAAGCCTGTGCGCTCCAGGATAGCATCGAACCTTTCAGATATTGAAACTTTACGTCTGGGTCTTGGGACCGACATACTTCAGTCTTTCGGGGGCTGGGGGCTTATCCCCAAAAACCCTGCATTTGTGGTTTTATCCCCAAAGCACCTGTCTCGAACCTTCTCGCGGGAGCCCAAGCGCCGCTCAGCGAATCGCAGAGCACGGTGAAGCTTCCTGAAGGAGGGCTGTTGGAGGGTTTTTGCTGCTGTCTGTCTTGATTGGCGCTCTCTTGTCAGTTCTTCCGATTGTCTGACCCGCTTTATCATCATTATCCTTCACTCTCCTTGAAAAGATTGTGCAAGATTTGCCACCTTGCCCTGTTCTGCTTGGATCACAACCACTGCAGTTCGAACTTTTCCAGGTTTATGAGGGTGCAATATGGGCTGTCTGAACAACGAAAGGCAGAGATATGCTGGGGCCAAGCCGCAGGAGCTACAATAGCTATGTAATGGAGACATATGCCTTTCAAATGCGCCCAGCAGCCACCCAAGTGCCAACAGTTCCGGCTGCTCACCGACCTTGTTCCGTGTCTCCTCCTTGCCTGAGATTCTTGCAGGTTTTGCAGCGTTTGAGGTTATATGGTTTCAGGAGTTCCTCGAGGTTAATAGTCTAGGGGCAGAAGCTGCAACCTTATTGTCCCTGCATGGTGCGGGTTTAGGTTCAGGTTGAAACGTCTTTTTCAAGCATCCACAAAAATGTCTCTCTCTTTTTCAACTAGTAGAGATTGTATCCAAAAATCGATCCAGTTTCTTCCCCGTCTAAGCCGAAAGAATGTAGGCTAGTGACAGCTGGCCCCTTGACCCTCTTAGAAAGTACCGTTGATGTATCCTATGGAGGACTGTCATTGGGTGAGAGCTGGTGGCCTCTACTCCGACCTCCTGGCGTTCATTGGTGCTGAGCAGGGAGGGGTAAGTTGGGCCCATGAGATCGCTTTGGAGAAATGCTGTCAGGATTCTGCCTCCCACGAGTCACGTTGCATTTATTGAAGACCAAGCTGCCAAACAAGTGTTCCATAGCCTCAAAGGCTAGCTCAAACTTCCGCGACTTGCGCCTCAAGAAGGAGCGCGAAGAAAACATAATGTAAAAAAACGTAGTGACCACAATAACAGAAGCAGCACACAATAGCAACAATGATGGCCACTTCGGTCCCTGCAACATTAACTTACAATCATCTCGTCATCTTGCAGTTCAAACAGCAAACACAGACCAACAGAAAGTATCACTGTCGAGTTGCTGGTTTTCCTCAAGGAGGAGGTATGGCGCCTTCCTTACGGCCTTTTGGGCACCCTCCTGACAAGCGTGTGACATAAGCTGACTCGCTCAAGAAATCTCAACTCAAAGATGCTGATTACGCTTGGCACAGTATCTACAATTTAAGGGTGTGTAGCCGGGATCACTGCACTGCTGAGCCTTGCCCAGCAGTTGCCGCAGACTACCCAGCCTGCCCAGGAAGTTCTCGCCTGAGCTTGGGACCCTCAACAACACCTCCTCTGGCGCTCTGTTCAATGGTCTGACCAAGTTGAACCAAGTTGCCATACCATTTCAACAACAGCGGCTCCTGGGCTATCGCCTTGTGTGCCTCTCACGGTCGCTCTTGGCTGCTCTCTACTTATCTCTACTTTGCTTCTCTGGCTGGAACATACTAGCAAGCTGGAGACATGCCTCCTCCAGGCCACCAAAAATCGCTATCAACACCTGGCGCTGGCAAAATGGAAGAAGCAAGCACCCCAGCAGCTTGTAGCAGCCAAGTTGCTGGGTAGCCTCACAGGGTATGCATGGTTCAATGGTGCTACAACTTCCAAATCTCGCTGCAAAGCCTCCTGGCACCGCAGAGACGTAAGGAGATCGGGCCACTCGTTCCATGGCCGGCTTTGCCACAGCCATGGCAGCTTCGGTGCTGCCCATCACCGCGGTCATGTCACCCATGGCCTGCTTGGACGCATCTGGGCTGTCAAAAGCTGAAAAAATCTTGATTGCCGATGGCTTTGGCAGTAGCCCTCATCACATTTGGCAGCCGCAGGTGCTTTGTAGAAATCGCCCACGGGCAAGTTGGTCAGCTGCGGGTACTTAGCGATGACTTCCCGCAGCCTCTGTCGGGATCCTTAGCTCTCTCGGATACTTGCCATGGCCCCGTGCTACCTCTCACTGCATTCAGGAATCCCAACACATTGATCAGCGCCGGGAGCGTTGCCCGCATTAGCTTGGAGTTTTTGGTGAGCAAATACGGGCACTCGAAAACGGCTTCCTTCGCAGCCTGGCAACCCATGCAGTCGACTGGCGGACTTTTTCGCGTGGCCTGCAGTCTGAGCCTCTTCGCCCAAGTAGATGCTTAGAAGGTGCAGGGCATTTCTTGCGGTTCTGCGGGGCCACCGCAGGATCGAAGGTTCATCCTGAACAGTATCAACCTTTTGAGCCGTGCGCGTGCGGTCCACTTCATGATGGGCTTGCAACCAATGCAACCACTCCTCGATCAGCTGGTTGACAAGTTCCGGGCTTCCGAACATGTCGACCATGTCTTCCCAACGGCGAATGAGGATGTGTTCCTTGCAGAAAGGTGTCCTTTTGTCCATTTAGCTTGGCCTGATGAGCCCTGCCTCTGTATTTACTCCAGGGAAGGTTCGCTGGAAGATGTCGAGAGCAAAGTCCGCTTCTTTGGGCGGTGGTCGCCGAAAACCTGACCCATGCATGCGTAATTCAGCTTCGTGCCACTTGCCTTTGCGGACAAGCCCAAAGTGGCCTGTTTCTGGATCCCGAAGCTTATTGGTCCGCTGGCGCATTGCCAGTGGTGCTGGGGGTGGCAGCTTGATTCCCCCGGGCAACATGAGCGCGATGCCATGGCAGATGTGATGGAGGCTCAAAGCCAAGCAGAACACAACGGCCAGCTGCCAGCTCCTGCAAAAGATAAGAGCCACGAGGAATAACAGCAGTACAGTAGCATGGAAGGCACTCCAGCTGTGCTCCTCACATCTAAGCACGGTGCCAGCTTCATCTTGCCACCATTGCAGGCAAGTTTCACCAGCGGAGGGACCTACTACCTACCATTATGAACGTAGCCAATCTGGCCGCAAAATGGCAACGGAATTCATGCGGTTTTGGCGCTAGCCTGCCAATGCCAGAACCCTCTCTGAATGACATCCAGCATCATTCAACACACCTGGCCTCGAGAGGCGAGATATTCTTCAGCACCTTGATTCACGGCAACCGTGGATCTCAAGTGCCTCCATAACTCAAAGCATTCCCCCCAAAGGCAGCCCAGGGCGCGAGAGGCTCTGAGAGTGGGTGCAGCGGGCAGTTGCGCTCCCATAGGTATCCTGTGCAGCACTGCATGCAAGGTGCAAAACTGCTGCCCAGGCAACGCACAAGCAACTCTTGCCACCACGCAGCTAAAGGACACTGATGTCGCGGACAGCTCTAGCAGAGGGAGTACCTGGAAAGTATTGTGCAAGGGGGCGTCTCAAATGAGCCATAGTCTAAACTCCTATCCCCTATATAATCCCCTATATACCCCCCTTTAAGGAGTTTAGAATACAGCTCAAATGATCTGAACTCTGCTTGGACTGCTTGGCAAGCTGCAAAGTTTCCTCGAAGCTCCGTTCTGTAAATTGCGTTGCCCTTGCGATCGTTGCCACAAAGCCTGCAGCGAATCTGAGCAGTAAATGAAGAAGACCTCTCTCATGTGTTTCGGCGGCTGCTGAATGGGTCTTGGGCCAATTCTGACTCTCGTCTGTTTGCTTTCGGGGTTCTGGGGTCCTAGCGGAATCCTGACCATCGCCTTAAAATCACTTCAAGATGGCCATGTTTCATTTGCTGCCCCCATCTGCAAGGGGGGTGGCGAATCTGAACCTGCAAGGGCTTTTTTCTTTGCTGCCGGGCAGCTCGGTACAAACCAGGGTGTCCGAGAGTGAGCCAGGCTTAGGGCTAGAAGCATTGAAGACGAAGCGGAAGGCACACTTGCCGTCCAAGGTCCTCGGCTGTCTGAGTGGCTTGTGCTCAGTCCTTTCCTCGTTACACTCCCTCGCGGCCAAAGTAGCCGTGGGGTTTGGGTCAGGTGCCTGCCTTTGAAACACTCACCGATGAGTGTGTGAGTGTGACATAGTCAGCTGCGCCCAAAATTAGATGTTTTACAAGACCGCAGGTGCAATAGCGCCCTGAATTCTATGTTTTTGCTTGCCCGCGGAAATCACCATCCGTCTAGAGGCGGGTGAAACAAGTCCAACAAGTCACTGGGCTCCAGGTGCCCGAGGGAATCGTCCGAGTCACTTGCTGCATCGCTGTCATGCAGGTGGCTCTTGGCCCCCTCCACTGATCTAGCGAGGCGCACGGCATATCCAAAGAAGTCTGGTGGGTCTCCGAGCTCATCATCGACCAGCACATCCCCATTGCCAATCTCGCTCTGTGCACGCGCATCAACAATGGTGGACTGTTCGCCTTCTTCCTGCGCCACCCGTGAGCTGGCTTTTGCTTTCAAGCTCCGCTGCACCGTGGCAAAGAGGACGCTCATCCCCGCTGAAAAGTCCGAGCGCAGCTCGGAGCCCGGCCGGGCCGGCTGAGCCGCTGGCTTTGAAACTTTTGGCGCTTTTGCTCTGAGAATGGCACGCTTGTGGAAGAGGTGGCTGAACGCAGACTCCAAGTCCGTCGATGGTGGCTTTGGAGGTCCCTTCACCGGCGCTTTCTCCATCTCCTGTTGGGCACGAGGCTTAGGAGCAAACAGCAAGTCCAGCTCTTCCTCCTCGACCGCTGATGCTTTTGGAGGCTGGCTCTTTGCCAACGGCGTGAAAAGCTCATTGAGGCCATCGTCCTGGATCTCAGGGGCTGCTTTCGGCTCAGCAGCCTCGGGCGTCTGAGGCTTTCGAGGCGACGAAATGCTCCGAGCCTCATCAGCCTGATCAGCCTCGTTGCCACTTTCTGGCGGCTCAATGTCGGCCTGTGGCTGCGGCTTGCCAAGCATGGCACCCAAGACCTCCGAGTCGGCTTGGTAAGCTGAGCTCGACCTGGAGGTTAGCCTTTCCCACCACTTTGGGCAGCATCTGCGCAAGATGCACTGACAAAGGCATGGTATGCAAATCAGGGACGGCACGCCCACCACGATCCACAGAATCAGCTCCATGGTTGCCACGTTGGCCCCCGACGAGGCTACGCAGCGCTCTTCTCCTGCCTCTAGTTGACACCGGGTGCTCAGCGGGCACAGCTTCTGGCAACCTTCGCCTCCGCTCCTTCCTGTGACAATGGCAGAAACCAGGACGGAGACCAGCGCGATGTAGCCACCGAGAAAAAAGACAACGAGGCAGATGCGCAGTCGGCTGTAAAAGCGCGTCTTCTTCTTCTTTGGCGGCTCCGCTGCTCGAATCGCACGAGCTGCTGCTTCCTGTGCTTGTCTCCAGTCCTGATATGACTCTGCCTGCGCCCTTCCCGGGTATTGGAGCTGCGACCTCTCGCTGCCTCGTCGTCCCTTGTTGGGACTCTCCTGGCGCGAATGCTGCGAGTTCTGCGAGTTCCGTGAGTGCCTGGAAGGCCTCGTCGGGGTCTGGGACGGCCTGCCTGGCCGGCCCGGTATGCCAGGGCGAGCCAATGTGTCGAAGGTGTCATCATCCACCGCATCAATCCATTCTCGGCCGGGTGGCTTTGGCATGGCACTGGCCTCTCCATTGCTCCCGGAAGCTCATGGCCTATTGTTCTGGATGTCTTCAAACATAGCAAGCACCGATGGAGCAAGAGGCTTGCAACTCACTACTTGTAAGAAGACGCACGGATCAGCACCCTCTCCCAGCCAAGTGTCACAGCATCAGGCACAACGGAGAAGATGCGAGCTTCGCCTTTGAGAGAAAAGTTGCCACACAATTAACACTCCAGTGCAGGCTCGAGTCCACGCCTTCTTCGGATTTCTCTTTGGTAGGCGTCTTCCTGTCTTTCTTCTTTGTCTCCTCTGACCTGAAAGATGCAACCGGTGCCCAGCCTCCCAGCCCCTGCGCAAAACTGACCAAATGCCGAGAAGCTCCAGCGTCCAGACCAGCTTGCGCGGCTGCCTTCCTCTATTTTCGATGACAACCTCCCTCGAGTGCGTCTGGGTGGTGTACTGCGTCCCGAAATCAATGAGTTCAAGCCTGGTTAGATTGTCGGTGTGTAGGCACAAAGCACTTGCTGCATGCCTATAATGAATAAAGACGCAAACAATCGCCAGCAAATATTGCCAAGCAACGACTCTTTGCACGTAACTGGTGTGCCAATTCCCTTGGCGCGCACGGTCACTGACACGTCATTGCTTTCGTGGACGATGACCTGCGGCTTCACAAGCTTGGAGCTGCAAGAGGCTCTGCAGCTCATTTCTGCGGCTCAGTGGCATGTGCAATGTCTGTCATCTTGGCCACTTCATCGATTGTTAGGGTCATGTACCTCAAGCGCTGTCCGTGGCAGCTCAAAATTGGCTCTCAAGCTGAAGATGTCAACTTCTATACTTGAACAAAACTGGGGCCTTCTTAACATCTTTCATAGAGCTGATGACAGGCCTCCCTGTATTCGGGCGAACAGTAATGGGGGCCCAATATTGCAGACAACCTCACTTGGCTGCAGACCAGCAACAAGTATGCCGACTCGTGTGGCTGCAGCTCCATGGCTTTCGGCGAAAGTGTCCACAGGGAGTTTCTGGTCTTCATGATGCAGCGAACCTCGGTATCATCACACATACTGATGCTTGAAGAAACGGTACTTCTGAAATGCCCAAGATAATGCGCGCGTAGAAAAAGAACTGACAATGTGAGACATCACCCAACTGCTCAGGAGGAAAACTAGTCATGAGCATGCGCAAGTCTTTGTAATAATGCACCGCAATATAAGTGGTAATACTAGTGACGCAGATGATCCTGCAAGCTAGGCGGTCGGTTGACGGACAGGTGGACATCTGGGAGATCATCTGGGCATTCGCCCAAGAACTCCCCGCTTTGGTCATATTTGTGCCCAGACATGAATAACCTGTGAACAACATAACCACGTCTAGCACGCCCCCCAAGTAGCTGCTGTAATCCTAGCTTGAAAACGATCACGATAGTGGTGGCCATCATCATTGCTTGAACCACATTGTTGACTCATAACATGGTGTTTCTGCCAGAACATGATTACCGTCTCTTTTGCCAAAGGCACTGAGGCTGGAATCACGGAATTGTTGCTGACCAGCACAGAGCGTGTGATGGGCTCCAGGCATTGCGAGTTACCCCAGTCCTGGGCTGTTGGAAAACCGCTGCCCCTACTTGCTCTACTGCTGCTGCTACTGCTGCTGCTGCTGCTGCTGCATGCTGCTGCTGCTGCTGCTCCTACTACTACTACTACTACTGCTACTACTACTCCTCCTCCTCCTCCTGCTGCTACTGCTGCGGCTACTGCTACTGCGACTGCTAGTGCTATCGCGACAGCTACGGCGGCTGCTGCTGCTGCTACTACNNTGCTACTGCTGCGGCTACTGCTACTCCTGCTGCTGTTTGTAATTTATAACCCACCCACAACAGTCACCACAGCAGCCACAGCCGCAGCTTTCTTGCAAGCAGGGCTGCAATCTGTTTCCAAATTCATGATGCTAACAAACCTTGGGCTAACTTCCAGAACAGACCAGATTCTACCACATTTGGCTCCACGTTCACAATTGGCCCGATGGTGTTGGCAATCAGGGTCACTGTATCTTGGCTGCAGGTGGGTTTATCCGTCGACCGGATCAAGCAGTCACGTCCTTCAGTTGGTGCCATTCGATCCGCAAAAGATGGGTCCACAAACTCCGACCTACCAGGCATCCTTACGAGAATGATCGACCATAGGACACGGGTGCGGTTGACGAACCCGGATCAGCTTCATCCTAGGCACTTGCAGAGTTGTGCCCCAAGATTCGGATGGTAATCGGTATCTGCAGCGTTCCAATCACTTGTGAAGTCAACGTGAAGGTGAGGACCTCTGATCCACACGAACTCAGAGATAGTAGCCATCAAGCTGGGCATGCAATCTTGCATGAATTAAAATCGCATCAGGTCGGAGGAATCTGGGCCAGAGGAGAGACAGAACACCCATCATCAGCACCCTCATAGACATGAAAGTTGACAAGGAATCATGGTCCGAGCGTCGTGTGAAGAAGCCGGTGGCACTGATCCAAAGGACTGATCCGGCTCAAATTCTGCGATGGATCTCCTGAGACACAGCTGACACGCCGCCAAGAATGATGGGAATAATTCACCATTAAATGGTTTCGTGTTGGCAGCGCTGCCCAGGCAAAAAAAAAAAAAAAAAA